>JAUOBU010254362.1:0-12053 GCA_032360585.1 Nereis procera | reverse complement strand
AAGTTTTTGGCTGGAGTTTTTCATCCTTCTAGCTCAGCAACTCAGGTGCCTAGCTCCGTGAAACATCGTATGCACATCGTTCGTTATAAGGACAACATGTTGACACCATCATCTGCGATCAATGCTATGCCATAACAGTAATTTGGGGGCAAATTGTGTCTTTTTAAGCTTAGGAAGAGGGTATCTCAGACCGATTGACCACCAGGTAAGTGTGTCAGTTTACGAGAAGGATTATATAATGAGCTCATTAGCAGACATGGTCTACTCGAGTTGAATGCAGATTTTGTCTGTTATGGACAGGGGTTAAATAATGCCCTCTTACTGAATGGGGTTATATGATTCTCTTGGTTTCGAGAGACTTGTAAAGCCACCCATTCTGGTATGTGCCTGCACCCAAACACACACGCACACACACACACATACACACACATGCACGCGCACGCACGCACACGCACGCACACGCATGTGCACACGTGCACACTTTCAGTGAAGGGACATGTGCAGTCATCATCATTCATAAATCAACTTAGCCAATAGATAACACATACTCTACTAAATGAAGATGGGCTAGTTGAGTTATCCCCTACACAACTTCAAGACATAATTGCTACCAAATTAAGAGAAGCAGAGGCCTCAGCAAAAGGACATGTGAAAGATGACACAAATTCAAATCCTGCAGTGAACGAACCTAGACCTGATCCTGCTAACGATGCGCAGATGGATTCCAGCATGACCGCTAATGAGAATGAAAGCGATGACGATACGACAGTCATTTATAATGCGGCTGATGCAATCAAAGCACATACATTGTTCGGGAAAGCAAGCACCCCACAGCATAAGGAATTATCGCTGAATCTAGAGAAAATGAATTGTCTAGAAAAAGCATTGTTCGATAATTCTCCCATCAAGCAACCAAAAACTACTGGATACAGACGAGCGGTGCAACGCTGGCGGCGGACAGGGCCAAATCCGCGGTTCTCGTTGAGTCAGCATTGACACATGAAACGGACACACATACGGGGTAATACATGCGAGGGCGACAGTATTACCCAGTCGTTAGTCTGCCATCAACATGGACGTACTGCAGAGGGCAAAAGTACTTGACCCAGCATTTCATGAGGCCGAGAAATGGGAATTATCGCTGTTATATGAAGACATTCGCCAGCGCTGGACTGACATTATAGAACTAGGTAGTCCACAAATAAGTATTGTAGGCTCGAGTCATGCCCGGAGATGGCTAAAACACTATGCCAGCCCCATGTGCGATGAGCTTGAGGACATCTTACTATACGATGTGCACTTTATGTACTCTGGGGGGGCAACTTCTGCCAATCTATTACGTAGGCTATCGGGCGATGGATTACCCAGAAAGCAATCACACATGGGCGACCAATGGATCACATATCACAGAAAGAAGAGACTGGACAGATATTGCATCTTATTCATCGGCGGAAATGATGTGGATAATTATAAAACCCGCCTAGCGTCCATGGACAAACACAGTGATAAGCGTGTACTCTGGAAGGAAATAAATTACCTATCCCGGGAGATTACAGCTAACATACAAGAGATCTTCATAAAGATTAAGTTCCACATGCCTGCGGCCCGCATAATTTTCATGGGCATCATTCCTAGACGGTCGTGGACTGCGGCAGCAGTCCTACTAGCGAGGCACATAGATCACTTAGTCCATCTGGAGCTAAATCGACCAGTGAGTAAATTCTATCAGAGAGTCACCATTCAAGGAATGCCCGATGGAGTGTTGAAACCACTCAAGCCAAGACCGAAGTGTGATGCGATAAGGGAGGAATTGTACGAAACTGACGGGATTCATCTTAATGAGCACGGATATCGGGCACTAACGAGGCAACTGATCATCGGTTGCTGGGATCGTCACATACGCTTCAGGATAGACTGCCTACATACACGGGATATCGATACCTTCACAGACAGAGTGAGTAAGCGTAAGGCTCGTAAGAAACTGGAGAAGAAGGAAGCCAAGAGACGTAGATGTCACTAAGGTCAGATAAGCCAATATATTGAAATTAACACTAATCCATAGTGATGCATTACTGATAGACAACATGGAAACCTGCTAATACCAGAGGACCATGTACATCAATCTCTGAATGTGTCACTAGACTCTGATGCTAACCAATAGGCAGTTAGAACCACTACCATGACCTGTTATGATTATCTGTCGAACTTTCTCTTGGCTTATGTGTCATCTTTCCCGCCCTGTGCACGAGCTGTTTGTTCTTTTTCTTCTTGCATGGTTTACAAGAATGAGTGCAGTCCAAAGGTTACTAAATTTGTCATGTATGCGCTTGGGTTACTCTGTGCTATCAGTTGAATTCCTAGAAACCATTGCAGACATACCAAAGTTGCCTATCTAACACTCGAAACAACTTTGATATGTCATTGACCACCCCAGTGTATATAACCCATGTGCCTGACTGAGCATGCACGACTTTGCTGATGGAATATATAACTACTCTTGTTACTATATAATCTGACCCTAAGAGATACTCCATCTGACATATCTGCAGTATTCACATGCAGTACCAATACACGTGACTAGACCATAGTGTGAACCTGTGCAACCATAGAGGACTGCTAAAACCTGTCACTATACAATTGATAGATGCCATCGCTGTGTTTTCTGCATCGCATCGAGACTGAGAAGGAACCCGTGAAAAGTGGAGGACGGCTCAGTCTCGAAGTAATGCGTAATGCATAGTTGTGGGACCTGACACACCACAATGATCAGAATATGGTGTGAACACACATCGAAATACACATGTTGGGATCTGACTAGAAAGTTCCTTTTACTTCAACACTACCATTGAACTATGTGTCTCTGATTATGTCTGACAGTAACAGACAACAGCAACCATAATGTTTTCAGCGTCACAGTGAGACTGAGAATGAACCCGTGAAAAACGGAGGACGGCCCAGTCGCGAAGTGAGGCGGATCTGAATATGGTGCAACACACATAGTATAGAGAAGTGCATATGTTGGGATCTAAATGAAAATCCCTTTAATTACAACTCAATCATTAAACTATTTATCTCTGGGTATGCCTAACAGTAACCAATAATGGCCATCATAATGTTTCAGCGTCGCAGCTAGACTGAGAAGGAACCCGTGAAAAACGGAGGATGGCCCAGTCTCGGTGTGAGGCGGAATACATACATGTGGGAAGAGTCACACTAAGATAATCAGAATATGGTGTGAACACACATAATGTGGAGGAATGCATATATTAGAAACAGAATAGAAAGTTCCTTTCACTCCAACTCAATAAAGCCACAGCCAATCTCAAGGGAAAGGGGAATGGGGGAGGGATAGGGAAAGAGATGGTTGGGAGGGATCTTATTATTAGGTACACCTATGCCATATCCGTACCTATCTATCGCAAGTAGGAAACTATCACTGACTCAGTTGTATATATATATATCCTACTTATAATTGTTTGTATCTAAATATGTTCATAATCATGTCATCACAAAGGGGACGAGCTACTGCTGGGTCAAGGGCTAACCTAAATTGCCATGGAAATACTTGACCGCACTGAGCTAAGGGCCGACTTTTTGCACAAAGGCTTGAAGATTTTAGCCTGGAATATAAGAAGTCTATACCTACACATAGATTAACTACGAGAGGTTGTGAGTGAAACTAGACCAGATATTATTTCAATCTGTGAGACATTTCTAAATACTTCCATAGGTGATTCCCAAGTAGTTCTAGACGGGTACACTCTCATAAGACTCGACAGATCAGACACAACCGGCAAACTAGGTGGTGGAGGGGTGGCCATGTATGTTGCAGAAAATATTAAATACACATACTTAGATGAACTGAATATTAATAGTAAGCATTTAGAGGGTATTTGGATATGCTTGGCTATCCCCTTTACAAAGCCACTCATCTATGGGAGTATTTACAGACCACCAGACGGTTCGGTTAAGGAGGCCCTAAAACTTCTGAATGAACCACTAGATATATTTCAAACAATCTTTGAGCACGAGCTAAATATCATGGGGGATATAAACATCAATTGGGACGGTCCTAAAAGAAATAATTCTGACCTAAAACAATATACAGACTGGCTGACAAGACGACAACTATCTCAGATCATTACTACACCAACTAGAACAGCAAAGGACTCTACCACGATCATAGATCACTATATAACAAGTGATGAAACCATGTATGGACAGGCGATGGTCTACTCATGTGGAGTAAGTGACCACGACATACTGGGTATTATTAGGCATAAAACTAAGATTAAACACGCTAAAAAAACAATTAAGGTCCGTAGCTATAAGAACTACACAAATGAACGACTAGTCACTAAAATATCTGAAAAAAACTGGGAACCAGTCTTAAAATGTAATGATCCGAACAGGGCATGGGATATGTTTAAAGAAATGTTTACTGAAGCACTTGACAGCCTCCTCCCCTGGGTGGATATCACAGTTCGGGAGGAAAATGTAGCTTGGGGAACACGAGAATATTGGGAAGCGGGTAAGGAGCGAGATAGGCTCAAACATTTGCACAATAAAAATAAAACCAATGAATCCTGGGAGAGGTATAAAGCATCTAGAAATCATGGTAATATGCTCAAACGTGAACTAAAAAGAGATTATTTTATCACCAGCCTTGCTAACTTTAAACATGACCCAAGAAAACTCTGGCAAACTCTTAAAAAATTGCTACCAAATAGTAAAGTTGTACAAAAATTACTGAAAATAGAAGGAGAAACAGACCCTGCAAAAATTTCGGAAAAGATCAACCACTATTTTGCAGAGATAGGACCAGAGCTGGCCAGAGCTTTCACAGGAAATTTACCAGAAATAGCAACCAAAATTAATGATGAAGTACCTAAATTCAAACTAAAACATGTTACAACAGATTACATCCGTAAGGAGATGCTGAAAATCCCAGACTATAAGGCTACAGGTATAGATGGTCTCCCAATTAAATTCCTGAAAACAGCACACGATACCACTGTACCTATCATAACCCATATAGTAAACTTATCAATTGACACTTGTGTAGTCCCTTTGGAGTTCAAGAAAGCAGTGGTGACACCTTTATACAAAGGGGGCAAACGAGATGTTATAAGCAATTACAGGCCTATCAGCATCCTTCCTGCTTCGAGTAAACTTCTCGAAAGATCTATACATCACCAAGTGGTGGAGTTCCTAGGAGTAAATAGCCTCTTAACTGAACGCCAGTCAGGTTTCCGCAAAGGACATTCGACCTGCACATGCCTATTAACACTACTCGAGGGGGTTCTAGAAAACATGGACAAGGGAGGGGCGACGGGTGTAGTCTTTTTAGACTTTAAAAAGGCGTTCGATACGGTTAATCACAACATTTTACTCTACAAATTGGAAAAATATGGCTTAGATGTGTCTACTATAAATTGGTTCAGGTCCTATTTGTCAGGTCGTCTACAAGTTACTAAAATAGGGAGCGTTTTATCTGGTGAAGTCACAGTCACGTGTGGTGTCCCTCAAGGGTCCATCCTGGGACCCTTATTATTTATCTTGTTCATTAATGATCTCCCAGATGCCATACGTGACTGTGACGTGCATATGTATGCAGATGACACTGTCCTTTATACACACACAAATAATGCAGATGATATGGAGCTAAAATTGCAACTAGGCATTTATGATGCGATGACTTGGCTACATGAGAATCAGCTAACTTTAAACGCCTCAAAAACAAAATTCATGATCCTTGCAAATGCTCAACAACTGAGAAAGTATACTGATGTAAAACTTGAGATGAATAATGTGTATCTAGATCGTGTAGACAAATTCAAGTATCTAGGGGTCATTTTAGATCCTACTCTGTCTTTCTCCCAGCACATAGACTATCTTTACAACGTATCTATGAGCAAAATAAGAGTATTGAAAAATGCAAGACCGTTCATAGATACTGAAACAGCAACAATGCTGTATAAGGCACTTGTGCTACCTATCATCGATTATTGTGATGTCTGCTATGATGGGCTAAATGGCATGCAAACAGATAGGTTACAACGGTTACAGAATGCCTTCTGCAGGATAATCACTAAGTCAGCTCCAAGGACTTGTAGCCTAGATTTGCATAGGGAATTGGACATGGAATACTTGATTGATCGGAGGGGCCAGCATACAAGTATGCAGATGTACAAAGTAATAAACGGTAAATCAACAAAATATCTAAATGATTTATTCAAACAGCCTGAAAATCAGAACGTAACAGCAAACACCAGAATAACCCGATCACGAACGACCAATAGTGTCAGAGTACCCAGATCAAATACGGTAGCAGGCGATAAACGATTCAAAGTTAGAGGTGGAATGAACTGGAATCACCTAAAGGAAGATGTGAAAAATGCTCCTAGTAGTGATTCTCTAAGAGGGAGATTGAAACAAACAGGCCCAGTAGCTCAGTATCTTGCACAAGTTAGTGTAGCATAACACACTATGGATAGCCCTCGGTGAAATGACCAAGCAGTACTCCCCCCCCTTTTGTTCTGATGACACTAGTTCTCATATTGATTAGTTTTGTAACTTGCTTGTAAATATGTTGACATGAACTTGCGTATTACATTTCTATAATTACTTCTTGTACAAATTATATTGCGTTGGTTAAATAGAAATCTGTGTAACTATTACTGTTTTGACTATAATAAGGGTATGATGTGTGACTTGTGTAACAAATGCTTGTGGGGGAGGGAGATGAGGCCATGCTTCATCCCCTCTCAAGGATAAAATAAAGTCTTGTATCTTGTATCTTGTATCTTGTATCTTGTATCTTGTATGGAGCTGAACAGCACGTCGAACTCAAATTAATCAGATGATGAACTGTTCTAGACCTCTTTCACTTGAGACAGCACTGTCTTCCTTTCGCTGTGGTAATCCCAAATCATCCCGGAAATTTTGTATTTCAAATCCAATTGGAAGGGTTTTGATGACTCAATTTGAACTAAATGAAAAGCAAACTGCAATAGGGAAATATGATCTATCCATCAGGCTATTTCATCGATCCAAAGCTCACTAGCGTGAGCTGTATATCAATGAGATAGTCACATTGAAGGGAATTGAAGCAGTGAATGGGTCATGAGGCTATCATGCCAACAGGTTCTGGTTCAGTGTGCCCTCTCATATCATGGTCCATTCCTGCCCTCAGAGATGACCAATCTCTAGTTCCAGTTGAAACCGCATAAGTCTATGCCTCGGTAACGACTTTTCAAATCTTTGTTAACCCCTCCACTACGACAAGCCCCAAATCACACTTGAATATTGTGCCTCTCAAGTCAAAATGGAAGGGCTCTAATGATCAAATTTCAGTAAAATGAAAAGCAAACTTTAGTAGGGAAGGAGATTCGGCCGTGTTGCTATTTTATCAATTCCCATCTCAAACCGGCTGGGAATTGATGAAATAGTGAAAGGGGTGGGAATTGGTGGAGCATTGAAAGACCGGCGAGGTATTCCAATCCCATGTGAATTCCGGCTTTTTTGGAGTGGTAATACGATGGGTTCATCTTCAATATTCTTTGGCGCCACTCACAAAGCCTCGTGCCAGCCATAGTAGGCATAGAGCCGCGTCGAATACTGGAGAATGTAGCGGAGCAAGTGTTGCCATTTTCGCGCTGGTTTGATTGTGTTAACGATCGCTGATATGAGATTACTGACATCGAGGTTGATTTGGACGCCATCATTGATATGCAAATAATACTGGCCATACGTGAACACTTCAGTAAATGTGCAGTGACCCATGAATATGCTAGTGTGCTATATTGGGTGCTTCATTATAAATAACATAAAATAATCCTTGGATATTGTGTCTTTCGAGTTCGATTGAAAAGCTTCTGATGGTCCGATTTGAATGAAACGAATAGCAAGCTGTAGTAGGAAATAAGACCTGGCCAGGAGTGGTTCACTGCTATATATTGAGATTCTATGCAAGAGGTGATAGAAATGTATCCACTGTATGTACTCTATACTTGGTCTAGATCCATGGCAACAAAATCATTGTTATGTACAACCGAGCGGCATGAACCCATCACAGGCTCGTGGATAATGAGGATGAGTGCATCGCTTCGACCCCCACCGCTGAACTTGGCAATATCCACATTATTTACATTCATGACGAAGACACAGGAAAACCCAAATCAGGGATATTTTCCTATTATTTCTACGAAGACAGTCAATAATTGAATATGCTCATACTTAGCTGCTACATGTTATTAAGGCTTAAATATTTGCTGATGGCAGGGTTAAAGGAAGAAGATGGGCGGGACGGAGGAGTGCGAGATAACGAATGTGAGAAGAAGTGAGAAGTGACAGCAGTGTCAAGGGGTGGGTGTCAGAGAATGTCTCTGCTCCACTGAGCCATGCGTCTCTCCGCCAACAGTAAGAGGCGGCATCAGCAATTGACTGGCTGCCTTAACCCCTCACAACTCAATCTAATTCAATTCAATTCAAAATATTGATTCATGTTTGTCCCATGTTAACCCGTCGCCCAGATACATTCTGTTTTACAGTGCGATTGTGGCGATTGTGGACGTGGTGGGTGATGATTGTGATATGGTTGGTGGTGCAGTTGATGCTTTTGTTGTTTTTGTTATTGTTGTTGATTATGATGATGATTATGGTGTTGATTATGGTGCTGGTGCTGGTGCTGGTGCTGGTGCTGGTGCTGGTGCTGGTGCTGGTGCTGGTGCTGGTGCTGGTGCTGGTGCTGCACTGTCAACAACTGGTAAAGAAATTCGTGATAATTTGATTCTGGATATTTATGTGGGTGGTGCATCATGTTTACATGTTGAAGTTGTGAATGCATATGTGTGCGGGCACTAAAGGTGTGGTGGTGGTGGTGGTGGTGGTGGTGGTGGTTAGGGCGTCCTGGTGTTGGTGGTGGCTATTCGTACCTATTGCCGGCGGTATCTAGCAGTGGTGATCTATTGACGCATCGATTGGTCTAGATATTGCATCTAACAAGCTGCAGTCACTTCACTGATGTCACCTCCGTTAATTTTGCCATTTCCGTTTTCGTGCGCAGCTCAATGGTCGACAGCGTTGCGGTGTGATGAAGCTGCTCGATAGCGGTCAGTGAAATATCACTGGGTTCGTTTCACCAACGATACATCTCGTCAAGTTCGCGGGTTCTCCTTTCTATGGAGGCATATTTTGAAGTTACGACATATCGCCGTGTTTCGACATTAGTGAAACGGACCCGTGGTCTACCTCGATTGGGCCAATTCCAGCCTCATAGGGCAATCCGGCAAGTCCATCCCCGCCCATTTGTCAGGAACAATATATAGGGATGGAAGTTTTCCTTGATTACTCCGTCTTTCAAACTACGTTTCAGTAAAAAATTTAGTTTCCCACAGAAAACTCCTGAACTCACGACTTATTATTTCGCGATCCTGTTGGAAGATCAATGGAGAAAAAGAGTGTTTTTCGGGCCTAATATATCGGACGAAAACTAAGTCCCGTACTCAGAAATTCGTCCAAAGCTGTGCTATAGAATGAGGCAATAACAGGCTGAGTATTAATAACACTTCTGATGTTCTTCCGGATGTAGTGGCACCAGTTGTTTGAGAAATGAATCCGAGTGTTTATGTTCATTACCACATAGTTTCCCTTCGACGTTGCTATGTCTTGGAGTTGAATGTATTCTGATCTCTCTGTTATTGCCAACTCGGGATGGACCTGGGCATTCATTTCTCATACATAATTATGTACTCGGATGGGGACATTTATGAACGTCGGTCTCTATGGTAACACGATCTGAGTTGCACCAGTCAGCAGCCAAGCAGATGTCAAGACATATTCGGATGTCAGGATCAGACAATTTCCAGGGTCATATGAAACGCTCATATACCTGTCTATTGATATATGATGGGTCTATTCTACCACATTAACGCTTAGCAGTATGAGCTGGGATTTGTGAAACACTTCAAAGTCACCTTCGATCTCTTCTCTCTATTTCTCCCCATTCAGATGGAATCATTTCTCTTTCATTCTGTCTGTCTGATTGTCTGTAAGCTTGATATTGTATGAAGGCATTTAATATGAGCACAGCTACTTGTGAATATGACCAATCCCCCTCCACAATGAGGGCCATACATATGACAGGTTCATATCTGATTTTAATAAAGTGTGAACTAATTGAGTAGCCATGTGGCTTGATCTCAGTCCCTACGTTCACCTTCCCTCAAATTCATGCTCTCTGACCACATTTTTCCAAATGTTTGACACAGATTTCATGACTGATGAAAATTGGCAGATGATCCTTGAGAGATGATTACGTCCTCCTCCATTCTCAGATATGCCGAAATTGTATATGTATATAATTCATTCAAATTATGATGATGAGCTCACAGTAGTCTGATTTAACAAAGCAAAATCGTATATTCAAGTTGTGAAAATGCAGTCATTTTCTCAAATCAGAGCTCACCCATGTAAGGTGGTAGGGTAGCTACATGAATGGTATGGTAGTGTTCATAATACAGCGGTGTCTACCTCACGGTGTCGTGGTGAGAAAGCCTCCCCACCCGTGATCAAGATCATATGCCCTTTAACCCTTTCTCTACTCTAACCCCTAAATCGCTCTTGGATAATGTGTCCTTTGTTGGCTTCTAAATGGGAACCAAGATTATGTTTGACCATGGGGCTTTTTTAATCAATTCACAACTCACTAGCCTGATCATTATTTGATTAAATAGCCACATGAATGGAAATCGATGAAGTAGTAAAAGGGGTAATTTGTGTTCCTGGTGGATGTCCAGATCGATTCCTCTATCTGTTTTTTCGTAGTTGTCGGCCTTTGGTCTTAGCTACCTCTCAGTTCATTATATGACTTCATTCCTGTACGTGGTCTATGATAGTTTCTTCTTTGAATGATTTTTCTACATATCAATGTCTAAGCTTCATGTGCGATGATATTCTCCTCACTTTGATGTCTGCAGTCACTGCACAAATTGTCATCTTATTCCGGCAAAGTAGATGTTTTTTGCAGTTTTTACAGTGTCATCGACCTGATGGGCAACTTTACACATTCTGTTTGGTTCCATTTCTTTCTCGGGGTGTACTGACTAATGTCTAAAGTTTGGTGACGCCTTCCACAAGGGCCAACTCTATATTGATCTAATATGCATTATTTCTTCCTTGTTTTGTCCCTTCGGCGCAGATGGATGTCTTCTTCACTCTGGATAACATACTATTAGGATGACCATATTTTTCAGAGCATCTTTGATGTGCTTTACATCCGCTCAGCGATCCGCCTCTTCGGTGACGATTCTGTTGCTTCCGGCGAGGAGAGTTTCGATCACTCCCTGTCTCTGTTGTGATGGATGTCGAGTGCTATAACGGAGGGATGTATGTCAGTGTGCGTCTACTTACCATGGATACACAATTTCACCGTCATATCATCTCTCCTCATGATCCCTGAAGTGTCCAGAAATCATATCGTCGTTGGTAAGTTTGATGTTACCTGCGGTGTCCATGGTGTTCACTTGTGATATACAAAAATCAACTAGTCTATCTCACTACGACATCACCTAGTGAACAGCGTCTGAAGTTCTATGAGATGTCCACCGGTCTGGCTGAATCCTTTCACTACTTCATCTACTTCCATCCATAAAGCCATTTCTTCAATTCGCAACTCACTAGCATGAGCATGGCCAGATCATATTCCGGACTATAGTTTGGTTTTCGCTTCATTCAGATGGAACCATTAGAAGCCTCTCAGCTGAACTCGTAAGTCACAATATCCGAGGATGATTTGGGAGTTAGGCAAGTGAAAGGTGTTATATTAGGCAAGTGACGGGCACAGAGAAGATTAAACGCGAACTACTTCATCAGGTTTATCCATATGGCTAATTCATCAATTCATAGCTCACGCTAGTGAATCGATGGAATAGCAACATGGCGAGATCTCATTCCCTACTAAAGTTCGCTTTCGGTTTCATCACGTCGGACCATCTGATTGGACTTGAAATCCACAGTCACGCACGGGATGATTCGGGAGATATAGGATTGAA
>JAUOBU010253253.1:0-12055 GCA_032360585.1 Nereis procera | reverse complement strand
ATAGATAGATAGATAGATAGATAGATAGATAGATAGATAGATAGATAGATAGATAGATAGATAGACAGATAGATAGACAGATAGATAGATAGATAGTTTGAGGGATAGATATATAGGCAGATTGATAGACAGATAGATAGAATGAGATAAATAGCCAACTAGCTGTGTACGATGAACCTGGCAGTTCACGGTCCAGATTAACGATCCCATTCTCAACTGCTTCCAAGAAAAATGAATGAATGAGATGTCTTTTCCATAATAACATAGTCATCTGCTGAGTCCAGTCATGTCCAACCGAAGTCATTAAGACATCCAGAGCAGTCATTGTACTTTGTAATGTCGACCCTTCAGCGTCAGTGATCGAGATGGCAGTTATCAATACCCAGCAGTATATGTCATAGTCTGACATCACAGCAGCCAAAACATGCTTATATCTGTAGCCTCACTGAGAAACAGGTAGAAGTCAGGACATGGTTATATCTTCAGCCTCACGGAGGAGCTTGCAGCAGTCAGAACATTATTTCATCTGCAGCCTCACTGAGATGTTGGTTGCTGTCAGAACATGAATATATCTGCAGCCTCACTGAGGAGCTGGTAGCTGTCAGAATATGATCACATCATTCTCATGAGGCAATTGTCATAACGCTCTTTATTTCTGTGTTTTGTTGTCTATATCTGTTTTTTGAATCTGGTTTCAGGGAGAATGAGAAAGATGAATAACAAATGAGTGTGAAGGAGACAGAGTGAGAGAGAGAGAGGGGAGAGAGAGGGAGGGAGTGACATTGAGGATGATTGGACAACGACGACAATGATGACAAGGACAATGCTGGCAACATTTATGATGACGATGACAAGGATGATGCAGACGATAAATACCATGATGATGAGATCCGCAAGAAGGCGATGAGGGATATGTCTTCATATAAAAGAAGTCGCAACCTTCCTGCAGAATGGCTGGTTAGGGTCCACATGAACTCGAGAGCTTGCCTGCATTGTTGCCGCCAAGAGTAGTAGTGTGAGATTTGGCCCAAGATGGCCAACAATCTGAAGATAGTCAAGTCTTGCCATCTGGATCCTACGAAAAAAGAGGCATTTGAATATGGACTGCGGTCTGATCAGCAACCAATCCATCCAGCTTCATTGAACAGATGTCTGTTATATTACATTCATGAGATATTATTCAAATTGAATATGTTTGGTGTCTCACCTGCCCTGCTGGTATGCCTGACGAACTTGTTATTTTGAGATGAGTTCAAGAAGAGAGTGACAAGCAAACAGTACTCTCTGTGAAGTAGTATGGTTGGAAGAATGGGTGTTTGGGCAAGTCCTTATTTATTTCCAACACCAAAAGGGGCATGTTTGACCTAAAACACAATTTGCTGCGAAAAAGGGAAATAAAGATCACTTTTATTTGGGCAATCCTCTCTTTGTTTGATCGAAATATGGTCATACGGCTTGGATGGCTGAAGTAATCACTGTATCCAACTTGGTAGTTTTGATATCACGATTTCACAAGGCATCCGGCTGAAGCAAATTTCACTTGATGATTATATAATTGGGATTAAACACTACTGGACAACTGATGGATAGTAGTCAAAATCTAAGGGTTGAATATTTGTCTGCAATGTTTACAGCATTCAAGCAGTAAGGTCTAAAATTACAGAGCAATAATTGAAAATGGAATTGATATTTAAATATCGTGGTCGAGAAAGCCAGCTGTTTGTGTTAGGAGAATTCCCAGCATCGAATTGATTCCTATTTTAAAGAAAAAATATCTAAGCTCAAGACAGAAAAGATTTGCTTACTCATGCTCAAAATACAAGTAGCGAGAACAAAAGTGAGTACAAAAATAGCCATGTGCAAATAACAGATAATCGGTCAGACCAAACAAACAAGGTCATGTAATCCTCGCAAGTCTTTGGTGCAGGCCTCAATTAACCAGAGCAGGGCCTGCATTATGTGATTGATATCAACATGAACACATTATGCCCTACACAAAACATATAACAGAAACAAACCATACTCTCAATGGATTCTAATGGGTCACCTACATAACATAATTTGACCTGAACATCATAATTAAAATATCAAGTAACAAGAGCAATAAAGCATGAGTAGATTTTATTGTATAAAACACACTGCACACCATCTGGGAATTCTTTTCCCCTCCATGGGAAAAAGAGTTTTCAATTGCCCATGTTACATTTTGACAGGATGTGCACCCAATTACCCCTCTCCCTGTTTGATGCATTTCTATCCATGTTGATATTTATCAACTCACAGCTCATACAAGTGAGCTGGGAATAGATGAAGTAGCTACATGGTCAGATTTTATTCCCTCCTGATATTCGCTTTTCCTTTATCCGAATCGGACAATTAGACATCTTCCAAATAATCATGAGAGGCACAATATCTAAGGTTGATCATGATGGGATCCACCTTGAATGTGTAAGGGTCGACCATTTAATCTTTTTCAAGCAATGCGGAAGCACACAGCATGCTGGGTTGCATAGTTACAAGAGCCGGTCCAAAGCTAATGCAACTAGATGAGGGCATTATTCCATTACCTTGCTTCCTAGCATGAATCTACAATTTGACGAGATGAGACATATTGAACCTCATTCATACATTTATTTGCGACAGGTTTGATGGTTGTGCAAACTCTCTGTTATGATTTTCATTCGATGTGATGAATTTGAACGATTTCGTCAATTTCTTTTGAAATTCTCAGGATAACTGTGATCGGAGAGTAGTAAGAATAGACGCCATGAAATAGAGCTGGGATGGATCACTACTGATATCTCACGCATGCCAAAAAGGGACAGCACTACCATCGCTCATATGTTCGAGCAGTTAGCCGCTAAATGACTATTACTCTGTAGCATGACAGGAACGTGGTGCCATCCAATTATGGTGAATATAGATGAAATGGCTACTAAAATCACGTCTCTTCCACAGCAAGCCATGCCAGCCTATATAATCCGATGCCTCAGTGTAGGCTATGTATGATCTACCAGGATTGCATCCATTAGCTACCTATGCTGATTGAGATCAATATCACTATCTATCTCCTATCTATCACTTACTTGCATTAGCCTCACATCTGATCAGATCAGGTTATGTGTGATGGAGTAGAATTAGATTAGATAAGCTTTGCCGGCTGTTATTGCCACTTACATCTGGACTGTTCAGGTTACGGGTGATCTATCAGGGCTATTTACCTTTCTGAGCAAGCTCATGTCTAATCATGTAAAAGTGGCTGGAAGTATTACTGCAGTCCTGTGTTTGAGTTGCTTATGGGTCTACTGACTTCCTGTACATTCCCGTGTTTTGAGTGCTGCACTTCACCAAAAAGAGAGATTGCCACCAAGCTTGAGTCTTTCTGGCCAGTTACAACCTCGCTGAAGTGTTCATCTCATGTTGAATAAGGTCCTGGTGCCAAAAGTGGACCTTGCATGCAGGAGAGCTTGTCATGAGTCAACCTCTTGCGCGGGTTCGGAGAATGATCCATTGAAACATCAGATTCAATAAACACAACCATATAATGGAATATCATCATCAGTGATATGCACATCAGTTGACGGAAAATCACCATGATTTGAAAATATGCCGATAGCAAAACATTTGGGAGATGAGTGAATGTTTGACTCGTTTTGTATATCGATCCATGAGAACATGATCGGTGGTAATCCATGCTGAAAGATATCAATGAAATGTTTGTTGCCTGGGGACAAGCATACTATATTTTGTAGTTGTGCTCATCAGTCATCAATCGCAATGGGCAGACATTTGAAGAAGTACAAACAGTCGGGCAATTCTCATGATGAACAGCTGTTGTCACTTTTTTTTAACAAGTTTTCTGGAGAATTCGTCATCTTTTCGCATACTTCAGGTCATTCCAGTTAGAAATGACCTACAGACTGTGTGGCAATGGCTTGTTTCATGTGCGTTTCCACTCACACTCAGAAGAAAAACAGGATTCTAGATTCCACACAAACAGCACAAAACCAGGCCCCTCACCACAGTTTCATGGATCTTTAATTATTCATACATGTGTGCTGGAGCTGTATTGCAATGTTTGGAAAACCATCTCCATTGCAGTTCAGGTGCACTTCTTATCTTTAGTGAGATACCACTTTGATGAGATATGCAGCAATGATGAGGATTCTGTATGAATAGCCAGACAACTAATATGCAGTACAGCAATAGCATGTGACTGTCATGGGAAACAAAAATGTCTTACGAGTCAGGAATGTCAGTTACACAGGAATGTCTTCTCGCTTTTATGCTATAATCCAGGCAGCCCAGTTTCGAGAGTATTGGTTATACCGAAGGAAAGGACAGAGAAGTATTTCAGAGGCATGATGTGGAGAAACTCCATAATAAGACATGATCAATCCTCTGTAAATTTATGGATATGCAATCATTCTAGCCCACGGACAATACTGAATAATGATCACATATTCCTGATACTGGAATGACTCACACAATGTCTTCTGCACAGAACGATCTGATATGGTAGTATCCATGAATGGGTCCAAAATTTCAATATAATTCCTATCAGTTCAGAGGATAGTCCATCGAGGAATACCATAAAAGAGACCGCAGCAATTGCAGACTTTAATTGAACATTCTTACTGGTTCTGTCAGCTTTAAGTGAAGGGTCTGCCTGGCTTGTCATATTTGCTAAGATGATGAAGATTTATTCAAACAAAGCAAATAGAATAAATTGCCAGCCTGTGTGTGTTGAATAAATATGCACAAGTCCTCTGGTGATCAATGGTGTTATAGGTGATGGTATTAATAGGCATTTCTATCCATGTTGACAGAACACTCGTCCTATTCATTTTTATAAAGCTTTATAAATGACCATAGGGATGGAAATCGCTCATCTTACCCAGTCATGCACATTAACCTAATCCTGGCTGCTGAGAAAAACTCCTCTGTTCATGATATGCCTGAAATACTCAATTGGGTTATTAATCTCACAATGTTTCTGAGCTTGAATGAACATCTGGGAATTGCTCATTTCATAAATGCACATCAGCCATATCCTGATATGGAAACAGAACACTCATGTGACATGCCTGGATGCCGGCTGACAAGACTCGAATACCCACATGGACCATTGATTTATGCATGTTTCCGAACTTGGATGTAGACACAAGGTCAAAATATCTCAAAATAATATAGTGGACTCGATCAATCATGTTTGCAGTTTTCTGTTCCCCCAACTGAAACCTATTGCTTATCTTATGTAGCAAGTGTATGCTCAATTATTTTTTTTCAGATCTAAATCTTGTATCTTTTGGAGTTGGATAGCAAAGTAGACGCTATCAGTGGCTGGATAAATTCGAAACATATCAAACGTAAGCTCATAGCAGTTCAGGGGTTTGCTCCTCCAAGAAATTAATCCAAACTTTCATAATTTCGAGAGGCTGACCTGCCACGAATACCTATTGATGATATGAACCCTAGAACTTCATTCATAACAATAACTGAAAGAGGCGACACTGTTGCAGCCATGACTTGGGACGCAACTAGCAGGACCCTCAATGTGAGGAGGCAATGTTGTTCAAGGCATAACTCAACGTTATTTGATGAACCTCGTTATATGCAATAGTTTGAGTTGACATATAATTTTCCCATCGTTAGTTTATCGCATGGAATGCATCACAAATTTCACCCACATATAGGGTACGAAATTCCTTCATAATGATTGTTGACGTATGGCTGCATTTGTGGCCTCGCATTCAATAGGAAACACTCGTCAAAATTCTTACAGATGTTCCCAAATTGGCTTTAGGTATCATAGCTCCCATGGGAGAATTGCTTTCACCTTATTCGTACATGCTGATTCTGATATATTCCAGTCATATTTTCTTCGAATATGCATGATGATTCACAGTTTATGGTTGACTAACTACTAGCCTCATCCATCAATGCATTCTGACTTGTCATACTACAAATGTGTCATCTTCAATATAATGTAAGTCGGTGAGTATGGCAGTGAATATTCAATGAATTTTGACAAGCAATATTCAAGAGATTTTGGCAAAAAACTACGGCTGTCATAACATGCCAATCGAGCAAATCAATGGAATCTGCAATATAAAAGCAAGACCGCATGGCCGACAGACAAGAACACAATAGCCTATTCAGTGGAAATCCCTTTGCCATATCCACATTGAGGGATATTGCATTTTCATCCATCAGCCATTTTTGCTTGCTTTACTGTATCACTGCATGCCATGTGAATACGTTGTGAGGTTTTGCTGTTGATCTGATCTGATCTGGTCTCAATTGATGCAGAGTCTACAAATACAATGTTAGGTTAATGAACTTCCAGCTTTGCTGATTTCGATTGGAACACACTTACTAGAATCTTGTAAGCAATATCCATCCTCATACCTGGCAATGGCCCGTACAAAGCTGTCTATAGAGTCGATCAACATCAACAACATCACTCAGTCGACTACAAGAGATCTTTGATGATCCCATCTGCCCTTCAGTTGTTTGTGCATCAAAACACCTCCTTAGTCTTCTGATCCCTGGCTACCTGGTCCAAATCCATGCACAGAGAATAGAAATTCACCTGTCTCTGCATCCAAAGTTGATCCGCTTGATAGATGAATGTTTGTGACTTATTCATCCTGATACAGTATTACAAAAAATAGCGGATATTTTTTGATGGGCATGTTCTAGGCATAAACAAAATATTCGAATTCATTCATCTGTACAAACTGAGGGAATGCCTACATCATGGGAAAGAATCTGGTGCTTTTTGATCATACTAGGTGCTATTCCATGGTATTGTGTGTTGTCACTTCTGTATGATTTGCTCTGTGGGTTGTGTATTCTCATCTACTATGTTGGTGCAGCAGGGACTGTTAATTGCCAACATCATCTGGGTAGGCAGTGCATGAAAATAATTGGGTGTTTGCGACCAGTGGTGCATATTTTATAGTCAGTTAAACCACTGTAAATACATTTGTTAAGTTGTTGTTGGTGGAGAGACTGGTGGGACAATGTGCACATATAAACAATTCATGGCTGACTAGAGCTGATTACACCAGATATATATTGCCAGCCCATCGGTGAATGTCGCATCTGAGCTTCTGTACAATAGAAAGGGGGACTGTGAATTGAGAGCTGCTTGTGCTGGGATATCTCTGTAAATAACTACAGGAAAGATAAAATAAGCAATAAAAATTAGTCATAAGCTTTTTTTTTCAAAGCACTAGTAGACAATCTCATGGAACATCAGCGAAATATGTAGGTGGCAATATATAAATGAACCCCTGATCTCATCTCAGTGAAACGATAGGTGTAGGAAGTGAAGGTGACTGATTGTGGATATTGTGTCACTCACTATCAGGGAAACAGAACATCACTCATAACACAACTAATTAATCGATTAGCCAATTATAGGGGTTGTCTGATAATATATCCAGCAGACCATGACATTGCAGGTAGTCCAATAGAAGCACCGTAATTGATAATATCCCAATTATTAAACGTACTCCTATGAGTGAACATTGAAAAACTACATTATATATTTTAATCAGATTATATCATCAATTTGCAAAGACAGCAGAGCTGTTCTTGGGCTCAGTGAGCTCATCAGTGTGGTCAAAGGTTGAGATCCTGATCAGCCATGGCTCAGAGGTTTTTGATTGAACACTGATGCAAAATAAGGTGTGATTATCTCTCGTAGTGAGTGAAGGGCTCACCGACCATCCACTTTGTTTGGAGGCATTACAAATTAGTAGATTTACAAGACCCATACAGATGTATCTTATAGTACGGTCTCATGACATGCAGACGAAGTTGCGTGTATATGCGGGAATGTAATCGAGATCCCCGTGACCATACGCAAGGCATACTTGTTAACAGTCCATTCACCCTTGAAACACACACAAATGTCCGCGAACACCCTTGCGCATATATCGCTTTTCATCCTCATCCGCAGCCAAATTTTGGACATGTTCAAAATAATTCAGCATGTATTGGGGGATGAAACTTCCTCAGTACATTTTTGATCATTCTCGAAATTCCCTTCAACGTCCGCACGTTGACGACTTGCATGTGTTTGCGGATGTTTGGAGGGTGATTAGAGTGTAATTTGTGTATGTTTGCATCAACATGCAAGTACATCTTCTTGCATCAACTTGGGTCTACAAGCGGGTATATGGAGAGTGTTCAAGTGAGATTGCAGATAAGCCATTGTGGATGACTGTGGGTGAATCGAGGACAGTTTGAAGATGTTTGCAGATGTTTGCAGATGTTTGGAGGGTGTTTGGAGGGTGTTTCGCAGATGTCATAAGTCATTGAATGTCTGCGAATACCCTCCAATCACCCGTGAGCACCCACCAAATACTCTAAATATCTGCAAACATCGGCAAAACACCAGCAAGGTCCTGTCCGGCAACTACCCTCCGCTGTCCCCAGGGTCTCAACTCCTGGGTATACACGCAACTTCATCCGTGCATCGAGTGACCGTACTGTGAGAGAGACTCATAAACACATATCTTAACAAATTTGGGTGTACAGGACACTCATAGTTTTCAACTAACCAATCAATGAACCAATAAAAAATCAAGTAATAAATCAATCAGTCTGACAAAGAAGGTAGTTGGGCGACACAAGTATTGAAGTAATCAGGTGTTTTGTCACTGTTGCAGATGAATTCTGTCATTACCAGACTATCTGATGGGTTTTGATAAAAGTACTGAGTGGAATACACTCTCATATAAGTGCATCTGAGTGATGGATAAACGAGACATTTGTACGAAGATGAAGTTCGATCCCAACTCAATAACAGTCGCAGGGATAAGAGCTATCTACTTCAGGGGTCCTGAACATTGAGATTCCCTATCAGGGCTAACATGAACGACTTAAGAATACCTATTCTTCGCAATCTCATCCCTGGTACTTTTAGTTGTAAAATAGCCATTTGG
This sequence comes from Nereis procera, assembly GCA_032360585.1. Lineage (NCBI taxonomy): Eukaryota > Metazoa > Annelida > Polychaeta > Phyllodocida > Nereididae > Nereis > Nereis procera. Next base: position 3,095 of record JAUOBU010253253.1, on the reverse strand, counting down.
GCGTATTCATTGTCTTCCTTTCCATCACTCTAGAAAAAGACATTGTTGAGTCCCCCTACAGGCCTATCAAGTATTTTTGGCGGAAGTCATGAGTGAAAGGTGAGATTGATAAATTGAATGTATTTCTGAACGAATGTCAGCCTTACTCCATTCCAAATCACTGCAACAAATATTCTGAGCTTCCAATACTTGAGGATTAGAATCCAACATTTTGATCAATATCGATAAAGTGAGAGCAAGACATATTTTATGAGTTTTACCTCAATTGGTGCAATTCATGAAGTCCCCGCAGGTCATTGGTACATGCACTTGCTCCTCGAGGTAACATGCCGATGTATACTCAGACAATGAACGGTTGTGGTAGTGATAAACTGGAAGCAGGGCATGGGGCAGTTTTGACATTTGGAAACAGTGCAAAGGCTATTACCTAATCCGCTGTAATATGCTGTGATTTATGAAGAACCTTGATATTTGCTCCATGAGCACAGACCACGCAGATATTTGGGTCAAAGATGATTGTACTATAGGCAAACTCCAAGCACAATGGATCGAATTCCCTGACATTTGTATGGATTTTTCTCTTACTAGCATCTTACAGGCATCAACCTAATAATCCCTAATGTTCAGTGCGCATATCATTCTTGAGCATTCTTTCAGCCTACATTTCCTTCTGCGGACAAAAATCTGTCTTCAAACTTTTGAACAGAATTTCACTTGGAATGTAGGCAGCATTTGCCTTTGAACTCATTACAGTTACTAGTGGTCTAGAATTGTCTTTACCAGCCATTGTACATTTTGAGAATATTCGGCAAAACAGATATGCATCCAGGAAGGTAATCTCAGTTCATGCAAGTAAGCTGAAATGCCATCTTCTCAATTATCTCAATCCAATAAAATAGACCAATCAATTGATGTAGTCTCAATTTGCCTGTTGCAATTGATGGTACAAAGTGGAGTTGTATGTGAAATTAGTGTAATCTATTACTTGTTTTTCTACCGAATTGAATGAGATGATATCCTCTGACTCGTCTTCACCCGTAATAGGAAAGAATATATAATTACACATTCTGTCTGACATTCCTCTCTCTGTGACGTTTCTCCTACAATAATGGATATATATATCTGGTCATATGAGGACTTTAATTCTATTGGCTCTTCTGTGAATGGTAAATGCCGCATTTAATTATTAGAAACACCAGAGTAAGATGAACAAACAAACACATTCTAGCTTGAAGAAATGGATAAACAAAAACAAAAAACCATTTGTACATCAGTAAAGCTAGTTCTATCATATTTCAATCACATTGCGAAGGTCCGGTACTGCGGGAGTTTTTTTGTCCAAAAAAAAGGTGGACATGTAAAATCAGGCCACAGTTTTGACGGGGAATCAGGGAAAACCAGTGCCACGTTATGACTTATATGTGATATATTTGTCTGAGTAGTTTAGCCACTGTGACATCTGTTCTGATCCAGCCACTGATCCCTGGCATGGAGATGTGGAAGATGCTCATAGAAAATACAGAAGAAATCGTAAAAGTTGACCAGCGACAAAAATATGTATATGTGACATCCAACTGTATCTGAGTGGTTGGGCTACACTGGAAACTATTTGACCAATGATCCTTAGTGAAGGGAGAGTGATTGTTGACAAATGATACCATAGAGATGACAGAAGAGAAGTGGAGACAGAAACATTCATATATGACATATGTTCTAAAGTCATTGGGTCACTGTGACATAGCCATGTCAAATCAGACTCTGATCTTGACATTCGAAAGAATGACTGAATTTTACAGATAGGACATATAACTTTCAAGAGGGGAACAACAGCTTAGTGAATTATTATTGAAAGAAAGTTTTATTCATGTCAGTTTAGCAACTTCAAGGTTGGTCTAACCGAATGATTGTCTCACAGCCAGCAGCATTTCAGCTTGTTTTGAATATACCTAAATGTGCTGAACATTCAATACTTGGTGATCAAATTCAATATATTTTAGCAATATCATGAAACAGAAAGAAATCTATATTTCACCAACTCCCATGCAGTGATTCAGGAGTATCCAACAGGTCACTGATATGTACTTCATAAGCCAATCAGTACCTCATATACCTAGGCGACATGATATTATGTTATTTGTGACTGTGAACACAGAAGACATTCTATGTCGTTTAGCGTAGTGCAAAGATTATTACCTTATTCACTCTAATCTTCTGATATCGATGTGTTCGTGATATTTGCTCTATGAGCGAAAACACTGCTCAGAATGTTGAGTCATATGTGATTGCAATATCCCTTGAAATAGCCGACTTTGACATTTGGGGAGATTGCCTGCGACTTGCATCATATATAAGGTGCCGCTCTCATAATGTGAAATGTGTTGTGCACATATTGCCTGCGAGCAGTCATCCAGCCTGCAGTAACTTTCACAGACCAAACTCAGGTCACATGAATTTCATTACTTCTTTTTTTTATTTGAGTTTCATGTGGAGTAAATGTGGCATTCACCTGGGATTCAAGAGACAACAAACCCCTATGTCAGACTTCATACATTCAGAAAATATGACCAAAATCAATCCTTTCCAAAGAAAGTACTCCTAGGTTATATAAGTAGGCTGTGATGGCATTATCTCAATCATCCCAATCATCCTGTAATTCACTCTACATTTGCCTGTCGTAATAGATGTCACTTGGTAGAATTGCTGGTTCGGATTAGTGTGATCCTTATTTTTTTTTCTATCTGATAAGTTCCAATTAATGATGAGATGACATTACCGCTATATTTACCCTACTTTTGTCTGACATATTGCTGCTAATGGAGTGTCTTCTTGTAGTACCGTCTCTATGATGCATGATGCCCGATTGATCAATTTAGCATCAGTGTATGTATGAATGAGCCGCAAAATCAGAGGATTATTCTAATCAACAATTTATCAAAGTGTGAATTGATATTAATGATAATAGTAGTGATGATGATAATGAAAGTAATAATATTGATAATAATAATAATAATAATAATAATATTAATAATAATAATAATAATATTAATAATATTAAGTATATAATATCAATAGTTATAACGATAATGATAATAGCA
>JAUOBU010252142.1:0-12056 GCA_032360585.1 Nereis procera | reverse complement strand
ACATTTGCAAGAATGGCTTCTTCTAATGTAATGTTTGATGAGATGAATCTGGATATCATTCCTGATCCGCGACCATTTGTACGGCCTACAGTGTCACAGATTGACTGGAGTATGACGAGTATTCCAAGTTACACTAATTTGTCTCGACGTAACAGAAGTTTGAATAGGTCGGCATCTATGCCAAATTTGGATGTTATTCTGGATTGTAATGAAGTAAATGGTAATGAAGGAAACGGTAAACATACGAAGTAAATAATGAGGACAGTGAGCCGGAAGCGGTTGCGAGTGATCAAGATGAAAGTATATCTGTTGATGCAGGAGTTTGGGCATCGATTCAGGACATGTGTAAGTGGATACCCAGGTTCATGACATTGAAGTTTGCTATAATGATTGGAATAGACCATTTCATAAAGAATTATAAGATGTCTATATTTACTCCTGACATATTTGGAAATAATAATCCTGTTGATGAGCTGCCAAATAACATAGATCATAAACATTCTCTAAGAACCATTCATCAATGGGGGGAAAGGGCCCAAGCTGAGCGACAGCGTTTGGCATATGAAAATGTCGCTGGGCTCTTCTTTCTTCATAAAGGAATTAAATACGTATCTGATTTGGCGACTCAACATGTGTGCGACGAAATTGTTAAAATCAATGAGATGGGCTACACAATTGAAACCTTGATTTTGGATATCGGTGCATATGATGTTTTGAACTATCGTAAAGTGCTTCCAGGAGCCATGCGAAGATTAGCTGGGATTATTTGGGAATTCACAAACGACCAGCTGATATCTACTGGACTTGTGGAACGTGCGGTTATTTTTGGAGTGTTACTTAAGATTTTGGAACCACGTATGGACATCAGTGTCTATAATCATAACATATCTACTCTGAATAGATGTTTAAAGAATCATGTAATTGAAGGGCTTCATGCTCAATATAGGAAAGGTAAGAAACCAAATGTAACTTATATGCCTTTCAAGCGGATCACAGAGACTAATCCGATTTATATTAGGAAAACGATAGAGTCATACACCGATGATGGGAGTAAATGGTCAACTAGTAAACCTCTCGACCATTTCGCCCAAGCGAATAAATACTATGCAAAATGTGTGCGAGACACACTGTTCAAGAAAGCCCCGAAAGAGTATGAATAATTGGCAGAAATATATGAATAATGTACCATGAATATCCAATGGCAGTAAAATATATAAGTGATGGGAATTGAATATTGAATAATATCATGTATATGGATCACTGCGGACCAACAACATGGTCCCCACCGATCTATTGCTAACATAAGTGTTTGAGCATTTTTAAGCAGGAATTCATCCGACGACATTCTGTAAGTATGGGTAAGTAAGGTTAAAATGAAAGACTATTAGTGAAGTCTTTCATTGGTCTGTTTGTGGGTATGTCTAATGGAGAACTGAGACATGCGCATACAACTCTTGATAGACCATTTTCTGATTTTGTGACATGTGGCAAGTGATTGGTAGTGGGATGAATTGTGTGTATTGGTTGACAGTTGAGTGACGAATGATTGAAATCAGCGGAATTTGTGTCTGATGAGAGAGAATGGACAAGGATGTGACACGAAAACCAAATTTGTGACACGAAACAATATTCGTGATCATATTTGTGACACAAAACCCAAATTCGTGATATGAAACCATATTCGTGACACGAAACCAAATTCGTGACACGAAACAATATCCGTAACCATATTCATGACACAAAACCATATTCGTGACACGAAACAAAATTCGTGACATGAAACCATATTCGTGACACAAAACCATATTCGTGACACGAAACCAAATTCGTGACATGAAACCATATTTGTGACACAAAACCATATTCATGACACGAAACCAAATTCGTGACATGAAACCATATCCGTGACGCGAAATCCGTATATCAAATCCGTGACATAAAATCGCGTAACATGAGCTACGAAATGAGGTCATGGTGAATATTGCATGTTTTGCCCTAATAGATACAAGGATAGATAAGGATAGATACAAGGATAGATGAGGATAGATACAAGGATAGATGAGGATAGATATGAGGATAGATGAGGATAGATATGAGGACAGATACGAGGATAGATAAGGATAGATACGAGGATAGATGAGGATAGATACAAGGATAGATGAGGATAGATAGGAGGATAGATGAGGATAGATACGAGGATAGATGAGGATAGATACAAGGATAGATGAGGATAGAGATGAGGATAAATTAGTAGCATATGTGTGAATATGTTTAAGAGTAAATGCGTACATGAGAATGGAAATAAGGACAGATTGTAAAAGTGAATTGTGAGTGGAGAATGACTTCGCAGTATTCCAGAAACATTTAAAACTCGAGTGTCTGAGATAAAACTTACATAAGGATAAACGATGTATAAGTGGGAGTGAGTGGATTTGTTTAGCTGTTAGGAGTGTGAACATGTGCTGGTACTTGACATTGTAAGTGTACCCATGTATGTCTTTTGGTGTACGTGATCACTGGATACATTCCTTACATGACCAACAACTTGGAATGTTATTTTCATTTACATTATGTAACCTAGAATCTGCATTGTCATGCTCATGCACTTGAAAATTCGACATTAAGTGTTATGCCAGAACATATCAGAACGTCGTCGTAGCAGTAAAAGAACGGAAAAAATTGAGACTTAGAAAAGACAGTTGTCTGATTTTCAGGATGTCCTTGAGACAATGGCCTGTTGGGGAGTACACCCCTTAAGTGATCATTTCATAGATTTTGGGTTGAATTTAAGTGAGATAGTGAAAATGATTTGAAAATATAGAGAAACGATCCTATAATGGCTACAATAGTCGGCTATAAATGCGGGACTCTGACTTCAGAGTGTTACTTTCGATAGGACTCTTGGAGGAGGAACTACCGTATTATAGTGACTATACTATAATTGAAGTTCAGCTTATATAGTGAGTATACTATATTGTATAATTACATTTGCAAGAATGGCTTCTTCTAATGTAATGTTTGATGAGATGAATCTGGATATCATTCCTGATCCGCGACCATTTGTACGGCCTACAGTGTCACAGATTGACTGGAGTATGACGAGTATTCCAAGTTACACTAATTTGTCTCGACGTAACAGAAGTTTGAATAGGTCGGCATCTATGCCAAATTTGGATGTTATTCTGGATTGTAATGAAGTAAATGGTGATGAAGGAAACGGTAAACATACGGAGCCTCGTATGCAAATGACCTTCGACGAGACAATTCTCGAAGGATTGCGCATACCTGAAGGACCGGATGTTGGCCGACTAGTTTCCATGTCTACTGAGTTGGACCACATTTATATGGATTCATTTGAACAACTAGTCCGAAACTTGAAAATTGAAGTAAATAATGAGGACAGTGAGCCGGAAGAGGTTGCGAGTGATCAAGATGAAAGTATATCTGTTGATGCAAGAGTTTGGGCATCCATTCAGGACATGTGTAAGTGGATACCCAGGTTCATGACATTGAAGTTTGCTGTAATGATTGGGATAGACCATTTCATAAAGAATTATAAGATGTTGATATTTACTCCTGACATATTTGGAAATGATAATCCTGTTGAGAAGCTGCCAAATAACATAGATCATAAACATTCTCTAAGAACCATTCATAAATGGGGAGAAAGGGCCCAAGCTGAGTGACAGCGTTTGGCATATGAAAATGTTGCTGGGCTCTTCTTTCTTCATAACGGTATTAAATATGTATCTGATTTGGCGACTCAACATGTGCGTGATGAAATTGTTAAAATCAAAGAGATGGGCTACACAATTGAAACATTGATTTTGGATATCGGTGCATATGATGTGTTGAACTATCGTAAAGTGCTTCCAGGAGCCATGCGAAGATTAGCTGGGATTATTTGGGAATTCACAAATGACCAGCTGATATCTACTGGACTTGTGGAACGTGCGGTTATTTTTGGAGTATTACCTAAGATATTGGAACCATGTATGGACATTGGTATCTATAATCATAACATATCTACTCTGAATAGATGTTTAAAGAATCATGTGATTGAAGGGCTTCATGCTCAATATAGGAAAGGTAAGAAACCAAATGTAACTTGTATGCCTTTCAAGCGGATTACAAAGACTAATCCGATTCACATTAGGAAAACGATGGTGGGAGTAAGTGGTCAACTAGTAAACCTCTCGACCATTTTGCCCCAGCGAATAAATTATATGCAAAATGTGTGCGAGACGCACTGTTCAAGAAAGCCCCAAATGAGTATGAGTAATTGGCAGAAATATATGAATAATGTAAACGAATATCTAATGGTAGTAGAATACATATAAGTGATGGGAATTGTATGAATAATGTCATGTATATGGATCACTGCGGACCAACAACATGGTCCCCACTGATCTATTGCTAACGTAAGTGTTTGAGCGTGTTAAGCAGGAATTCATCCGACAGCATTCCGTAAGTATGGGTGAGTAAGTCTCTCATTGGTCTATTGTGGGTATGTCTAATGGAGAAATGAGACATGCGCATACAACTCTTGATAGACTATTTGCTGGTTTTGTGACATGTGGCAAGTGATTGGTAGTGGATGTGCATCTGCGGTTATTTTGGTTGATGGTTGAGTGACGAATGATTGAAATCAGCGGAATTTGTGTCTGATGAAAGAGAGTGGACAAGGATGTGAAAGGATTTGAAGTAGACACTTATTCGTGACACGAGAACCAAATTCGTGACACGAAACAATATTCGTGATCATATTTGTGACATAAAACCAAAATTTGTGATATAAAACCATATTCGTGACACGAAAATCAAATTCGTGACACGAAACAATATCCGTAACCATATTCGTGACACGAAAACCAAATTCGTGACACGAAACCATATTCGTGACACGAAACCATATTCGTGACACGAAATCCGTTTATCAAATCTGTGACATGAAAGCGCGTAACATGAACTACGAAATGAAGCCAAGGAGAATATTGTATATTTTGCCCTAATAACGAAACGAATATATATATTGAAATACAGCGCATTATAAGGCAGAGAGCTGTAATGAGCGAATTCAAGTGTTGAAATGAAGCCCAGAATTGTTCATTAAAGTCCGCTCGAGAAGCAACCGGTAGTCGCTAGTCTCAAAAATCCGCGGGTTGAATAGACCACCTGCACGCGGTAGACATAGCTGACGCCAGCCGTCGGAATCGGCCCTTAGTACGAGGTATTTCCGCAGGATGGCAGTGCGACGAATCGATCCAAAATCGATAGCCTCTTTATATAGAAAGATATACAATCAGGTGAAATTTCATTGAATTCCATTCCTAAAAACCAAAGAATCTTTAATTGCGGTGCTTTTACAAGGCAGACAGACGGGCGAATGCTTTCAAAAACTGCCTTCTATCCAAATGTTGTCTTTGACTGCTAAACAAAGTTGATTTTGTGGCGATTGAGAGTGAAAAAGTGACATTTGGTGGTCGAACCGCCCGCATATACATCCCAAAGAGGCAGTCTGAGTTTAATACAAGGTGCTCAGAATTTCATCGGCAAAATCAAATTGCATACCCGAGTCACCCCCGTTTGGTAGCTTATCGCCAGGTAAGTATACCACGGTGGAGTGACTTGTGGACCAATAACGCAATTCCCTTGTGGACAATTTTTAAGGCCGTCGTCTTCGGACGACATTCGGCCAATAATGACTCAATATGTGGTAGTGACGTCTTTAAGAGGTTGACATCCTTAATTGAGATGCTGCCACTTGGGGATGCGATAAAACTATGACGAGTGATATGCAGGATGACATGCTGATAATGTGTGACATGAATGATGACATGCTGATAATGTGTGACATGAATGATGACATGTTGATAATGCATGACATGAATGATGACATGTTGATAATGTATGACATGAATGATGACATGTTGATAATGTGTGACATGAATGATGACATGCTGATGACGAGTGACATGAATGATGACATGCTGATGATGAGTGACATGAATGATGATATATCAGTGATAAGTGACATAACTGTTGATGTGAACACTGACATGAATGTCGAAATATAATTAAGTGACATGGATATGGAAATGTATATACTAATCGCATGATGTGATTGACTAGCCAATTATTCAATCAAGGCAATTGAATAATGACAATATAATTACTTGATGGGATATTCATACGTGAGTATATGAATGACCCATGAAGTTGGTAATATGGTATATAAAACAAATGTGTAGTAACCTGTGAAGTTGGTAGGATGTCACATAGACGTATATTGACTCATGAGGTAGTAAAATGTCACATAGACGTGTATTGACTCATGAGGTAGTGAGATGTCACATAGACGTGTATGGACACATATGGTAACGGAATGTCACATAGACGTGTATTGACTCATGAGGTAGTGAGATGTCACATAGACGTGTATGGACACATATGGTAACAAAATGTCACATAGACGTATATTGACTCATAACGTGGTAAGACGGTTGGTTGGATGTGTATGAGTTGAAATGTCGGAATTGATTGGTATGAAAGATGATGATTGTATTGTGCAGAATTATGAATTGTTGTTTTTAATATGTGATATTCCATTCGGCATCTATGCCAAGTTCCTTCTGACCCTTGAAGAATAGAAAAAGTGATAAAATGGGGATGACTTGTAGTGACATATTTTCTTTCATTGAACATGTGTCGCCCCATTTCTGTCATTTCACTAGTTTCTTCACATATGTCATATGTCAGATTGAAACTCCGACATGTGACATTTTGTATAGAGTAAATTGAAGCTCTCACAATTGACGTTTTTCTTAGTGCCAAGGGTATGAAATACGAATAAGAGATGTGAGTGTGAAGTGGATCCATCATATAAGTATGAATGTACATGATTGAAACTTAATCAAATGAATATATACAATGAAATATCTCAGCAAATTGGATTACCTTTAAATGTGAGTTTCAAAGGGATTCAATTTGTTTGATTATGCATGAGGATCGGTGATCCTATGAATATAGAAGCTATATGTATAAAGGAATCCCATTGCATGAGGGATGTTAGATTAAGCAAGGTTAATCAAGCAATATACAGGGTAATAAAACGCATGCTGAAACTAACACCTCTTGTCGGTACTTGAAATAAACCGACATACTCTATCTGTGGAGCGAAGTCGGTAAGTCTACATTCCACCGCTAGAGGTTACTTGAGTTAAAATGGCTGCTATCATGAGCTTCGCCATTAAAAATCTACAAATCTACATTCCACCGCTAGAGGTCACTTGAATTAAGATGGCCGCTACCATGTGTTTTGCTCGGAGAGCGGAGTCGCAGGTAATGTCTATACTCTCGCCCACCCGCACGACACCATGGCGCCATCATGTGTTAAGGCGGATCATATCTTAAGTGCGGAATGACCGAAACGCCCCAATACTAAATGAACCGAATAAACTATTGATGTTTAGAACACAAAGGAAGATTAATCTTGAGTTGATAACCTGAGCCCGATGTGAACTATGCGGTTTGAACAGTGAATATATATACCAGTAACTGAAATTGAGATTGCCAGTCAGGCTGATGACCAGATATACAAGATGATGCGATTGATGCTAATGATCTGCAGTATCATTACTGTAAACTGTATCCCGGAGTATCGATCACTTCGAGGAGATGCCCAAACTACTAAGAAAGTGTTACCAAATGTAGGAGTAACATTTTCACGGATGGGACGATTATCCATCGCTGATAGTTATTGGATGTTTACAATCCGTATTCCTGAATTGAGTGTAACTGCATTTCAACCGGAAATATTCAATTGTTCCTATTGGTCGTCTGAACGACAGCAAACCAGAATCCATCAAGGACCTCAATTTAAAATTGATCAGAGCGTTATGTGTAGTATGTTGCCTTACTTAGATTCTGCTCGAAAGAAAGCCTATTGGAATTTGTATAATCAAATTGCTCGATTGAATGTGGATGTTGCAGCGTTAATACCCATTGCATCGGAAGTATCTCGAAATCCAAGAAACAAACGGATTCTAGGAGCACTTTCAACATTGGCATCCATTGGCTACGGAATGTTTCGAGAATATCAGGAACATACTATGAGAGGGCAAATACGACGGTTGTATGGCGGAGTGAACAGATTACATGCTAATCATCAACATTTTGCACATGCAGTGAAAAACCATTTCACCGCCGTAGAAGGCAGAATTATGCGTCATGAAGGCCTGATACGAATGCAATTACAATATGTAAATGGATTATTTCATAATGTGAGCCTGTTACATCAGAACCAACAAAACATGTTGACTGCATACAGAGCACTAGCAATGTATGCCCAGATATCTAGTTATTTTTCATCAACCGTGTACCCGTACCTAGACAAATTGTCAGAAGAGGTACATCGTCGAACACGAGCAATAAATCATATGTTGAATGGTTATCTTGATGAAGAGTTAATCTCTTCTTTCCAATTGAGAAGAATATTGAATGAAACTCAACATAACTTGGAAGCGAGTGGATTAAATTTAGAAATGGTGCACAAAACTGTTGAGTATTACTATCGAAGCAAATGTGTGTATCTTACACGCAAGAGCAGAGATATGCATATTCATCTGTTAATACCAATTGCTACTCGCAATGTAATATTTGACCTGTACTCTGTGCAAACGTACTCATTGCCTGTGGATCAGTCATACAGTACTAATGCATCGACGAAGGTGACTGGATTGCAACCTTATTATGCGGTCAATAGAGATGAGACACAGTTTCTTGAAATGAATGCCCAACAACTAACAATGTGTGAAGAGGATGCTAACTATTATCAATGTGCAATGGAGGTGCCAATACAGAACTCTAACAAGCCTAGTTGCATCCATAGTCTATTCCACACTTTGGAAAATGATATACTAGAGTATTGTAAATTTGATTTCTACCCTCGATATGAAGATCAAACTGTATTATTAGAATTGCATCATGGTACCTACTACATTTCTACACCTCCACAACAATGGATTATAAGATGTAGCCGAGAGAATAATAGTATCACGGAAACACCAATTTCTAGTTGTTCGTTGTGTACCGTGATATTGCCATGTGGATGTGAATTGATTACTGAATACTTTGTAGTACCTGCAAATGTTGATGCTTGTCTGCTAAGAAACTCTGAGATAACTATAGAATATTTAATGAATATGCCATATATGAGACTAGTTTATCCCGATATCAACATGAGAGTAACTGTGGATAGTATTGCAAAGCGACCATATGATGCTGAACTTGAGAAAATTGAAGTACTTCTTTCGGAACTTGATCAACCTCTAGAATCGCTAAAAGTGGATCTGAATGATGTAATAGATGAAATTCAGAATGGTGAACCTATTGATTTAAGGACGGGATTAGCTGGTCGTATGTTGAACAAAATACTTTCCATGATTGCTACAATATTTGCTTTGATTGGCTGTATGAGCTGCATCATATTAGTAATAGTACTGGTAAGATGTGGTTTACGATGGAGGTCAAAGATAGTATCGATAGCGGCAACTGTTCCTACACTGGCCACACCTGCATTGACTATGTCTGCACAACCTGCAGCACCAACTGTTACATATTTGCTACCAATATGGCCAGTATATCTGCTGATTTCTATGGTATTCATGATCATATCGATTTACACGATATTCCGTTTAGACAAGATGTGCAAGACGTGATAATTATGCCCCCATACAGATAATTATGTCCCCATACATGCCATGCACCAGGTATTAGAGATTGATATGTTAAGCAGTAGAAGACAGATACACACATGTGTGAATGTATACAAAGGTATTAATAGTCTTGCACCTGATAGAATATGTAACCTGTTCAATTATAGAGAAGTGCCACAAGATGGAAGGTTGACAAGAGGCACAGCTTTGAAAGAATTACAAGTCCCTCGGAGTAATAAAATGATTGGGGATAAACGGATCTCAGTAAAAGGACCAAAAGATTTTAATGGGCTACCACCAGATGTACGGGAAAGCAAGACCCTGGCAAGTTTTAAAAGAAATATTAAACTACAGTTCAGCAGGAACCAATACATGTAGCTGTCTTTTCAATTGGGGCTGTTCGGTGAAATGGTATGCAATGTGATGACTGGATCTAATGACATAGGGAGGAGAGAAATATATGCTTTTGTGCAGATAATTTATGTACATATGACCGGCTACCTAAGATTTTAGGTACCCTGATTATTTTGTTTGAAATGTATTATGTAAATATTATTGCTGGGCGGGAAGGGAGATAAGCTAACCAGTTTATCCCCTACCCCAGGATAAATAAAAATTTTTGAATCCTTTGAATCCTTTGAATCCTTTGAATCCATTCACTAATATAGCTAAAGCTCAACTGAATCATATTTTCTTTGGAAAGAACATGACTTATATGAACATTGAAGTTTTCACTATGTCTAAGTTTATGACAGTGAATCTAATGGCTTTCCCTATACGTGCAGAAAGAATGACTGTAACCTATGACCCACTACAAATGCATGTATCTATGGGAACTGAATTCTGTTTCAAGACCGTTAATCTAAGATTTGATGTGAAACCAGTAATATCTGTAGATAAGGATGTCTGTAGTATGGAAATACCTACTGTGCATCCAGTATCTTACGCTAAAGCACGTCTGTTGCGACGCTTATTGGCTAAACCGGATTGCAATGTTAGGATCACTTTGACAAGTGGAGCTTTGATATATGAGAACAATGTTATAACTACCGTTGCTGAAGAAGTACCTGCAGTACTCGCTGGACAAAATCCTGCATATCAACCGGACGAGTAAATTCACTTTTATCTTCTAAGCTGTTTCCGAGATATATGTCCAAGATATATAGCTATGATTATTATCAGAATGTATTCCTTTTATTTTCATGTGATGATGGTATGAGGATCTCGAAAGGCTGTTGCTGAGTGTGAGTCCTAGTGGTTAAACAGTCATGAACGCCTTTATACATGACTGAGGGTATATAAAATGAGCATATGAGAAATGGCATAATATATATATATTAGTATCAAAGAAGACGTATCGAGGATGATGAAGTATACTTTTCGTACCAAAGACTATGTATTGAGAATGGAGACGACGTATCGAGAGTGATGGCGGAGGAGACGACGTATCGAGAAGGATGGCGGATTGAATATAGTGATGTGAAGGAAGAGAATGCCAAGAGTCTATGACGTTATATAGTGAGCAATATGATATGCATAATGATTCAGTACACTGACATTATTTTGATCAAACAAACAATTTTATCTATCAAAAATATATGTGTGCTATCATATCAAGTTATATCCTGCTCGCGTCAACCAAGACAGCTACACTCCAACGTATGACCATCCACTACGTACCAAGACATCTATAATTCATCGATGGAGAGACACAGACCACAAGAAATCAAGCCATTATGCCAAATGTACTGTACTAGCCATTTGTTATACCCAAAGACATTGAAAGCAAAATTCCACCGGCCACACCTGCTGCTGTCTGAGAGACGTCAGACCATTGAATATGATAATTTGATATATGAGCATGTGATGATGACATTTATAGCCAACCACGAAATCATATAGTATGAATATATATTATAATCTGAAGACCTACGAATAGAAGATATCCTTTACGAATAATGAGACAATTTTGGGGACAACATTTTTATAAGAAGGGGGGATGTTGGATAATAGGTTATATTCCTATTATTATTATTATTATTATTATTATTATATCTTTACGGAATCCTTGTGAAGACTTTTCTAGACGATACTAACTTCGAGATCTTCTTATGGTATTATGTGAAATGCATCTTTGAATGAACTGAGTGTAATTAGTAGATTCTTTGACTACATCCAAGTTTGAATGGGTATGTCACCGCCAAACTCATTGACGTTTTCCAGCTGACTATTCTAGTCGATATAAGATGAATAGAAGTTACCAAACTCTATTGAAGCTTTCCAGCTGACTTTTCCAGATGATATAGAATAGATATCAGAGAGTGATTCTGATAAGTATTG
>JAUOBU010251031.1:0-12063 GCA_032360585.1 Nereis procera | reverse complement strand
CCCCCCCCCCCCCCCCCCCCCCCCCCCCCCCCCCCCCCCCCCCCCCGACTGGTGGATCTGGAGTTTCATGGATCCACACATTAGCTTGAATCATAGGTTTTAGTTTACAGAAAACCAATACACACTTTATCCTTAACTAGTGTTTGACAAAGAGCATCTCTTTACCTGGAATAGCCTCATCAGAAGTACTTTCAAGACTGATAGGGCTATATGTCACTGGAACTTCATTCTCAGTGGTTGTTGCTTCGAAAAGGTTCATGGTAGAGAATTCTGTGGTGAAAGAAATGAACCAGTACATTCATGAAAAAAAAATATGTCGAAGGTCACTATATGTAAACATATTTCTTTTCTGTTTCAGCTGTTTATTTAGACTCGGCTGCATGTCCACTCCATGGTACATTCCCAATGCAGCCAAGTACAAATGCATCACATGCATCCACACCAGTTCATACACGAGAAAGGGAATTGCATCAAAGCAGTGAATGAGAAAGGGTTTCCATGTGCCCAATCAGGCTCAGAATAGATGGGAATAAAGAAAGTTGAGAACAAAAATTAACAGAATACTTTTTATATACAGATATATATATATATATATATATATATATATATATATATATCATGATGAATTGGGATATGATCAGGTCGGGTAGTAGAGCATGGGTATATAGTGAACCATAATAGTGGTAGAGTGGGTGGGAGTGACTGTTAGATCTGGAGTTCCATAGATCCAATCATCAGCTTCAATTACAAGATTTAGTTTACATGGAACCAATACACACTTTATCCTTAACTAGTATTTGACAAAGAGCATTGCTTTACCCGAGATGACATCACTAGAAGTACTCTGAAGACTGATAGAGCTATATGTTACTGCTACTTCATCCTCAGTGCTCGTTGTCTTTATAGGACTCCCGCTAGAGAATTCTGTGGAGAAAGAATGATTCAGTACAATTATGACCCCAAAATGTTAGGGGTGTCTATAAAATGAACTCACATACATACACAGTTGTTCGCATAGAAGAAAGAGAATTACGGGGAAGAAATGAGAGAAAATGGTTTTTTTATGTGAACACGATGGAAGTATGTGGCACCACCACATATCAATAGACATCCTGTACATTCAGAGGATCGACTATTTGATTTGGTTTGGGTTTAGTGACATATCTCAATCCATAGGACATATATTTCATGTATTCAAAATTGATGGGGGGCTGATGCTCTATCCTCTGTGACCGCCACTGACTCTGAACACAAATGCTGAAGAACTTTGATGGTTGTCAGTTGGATACAGCTGCCAAATCATGCACACCCCCACCGATATCACACTTCACATGTCTGATCAATGACATAACTGATCTGGCTGGAAACTAAGCCTGACAATTTATCTCCAAAAGACGGATTCCTACATTTCATTCATTTATCTGTTTTTTGGTCAGAATATTTTTCTACAATGATATGTGAGGTCGTCTATCATTTATAGTATGTCACAATGAGTTGAAATATGATCTTGCCGAGTAGGAGAGTATGGGGATACGATCAGCCAGAATGGTTGTAGGGTGGGCAGTGGGGAGGGAGGGGTGACTCATCAGCTTGGATCATAAGTTTTTGTTTACAAGGAAATAATCCACACTATATCCTTAACTAGTAGTTGACAGAGAGAATTGCTTTACCCGGGATGACATCACTAGAAGTATTTTGAAGACTGGTAGGGCTATATGTCACTGGTACTTCATTCTCAGCGCTTGTTGCTTCTATAGGGTTCACGGTAGAGAATTCTGTGATGAAAGAAATGATTCAGTACATCTATGAAAAACCCAAAAATGTTAAAGGTCACTATATGATGAACATACTCTATATGCTTCTACACTCCTTCACATGCAAAACAGAGAGTTGCATGGAAGAAGTAAATAAGGCTCTTTGATGTGAATGCAATGAAAATATGTGGCACCACAGCATATCAATGGAAATCGTGTCAATTCAGAGGTTGTTGATTCGGGTTTAGCGACTCGTCTCAATCATAAGGTCATATATTTCATGTATTCAAAATCCATGAAGGGCTGTTCCCCTATCCCTTGTTAGCATGATTCTTACAGACCAAAATCGAGAATGGTGAAGAATTAAGGTGGTTGTCAGTTGGAAACAGCTGTCAGTGTACCTCTACCGATATCACACATAAGATGATCCTTGAATGACATAATTGAGGTTATAACTGGCTGGAAGTTAACCCAGACAATTTATCTCCGTGAAAGGGACTCTTGAAATTCGTTCATCTCTGTCCTATTTCGCTAAATTTCTGGAATATTCAGACAAAGCCCGTCACAGTTTCCACGACCCAAAAAGCAGATAAAACAGGAACATACATTTTGCTACACTCAGAGTCAGAATGGCCTAAACAAGCTTAGTATTCATTAGAATAAGACAAAATCGAGGGGGAAAAATGACCATAATGACATTACTATACAGATATATATATATAAATTCGTAGCTCTTATCACAGGTATTGTAGTATAATGAAATTCTTGATGGAATGAACCAACAGTCAACAGAAAATCGAAATACATGAAAATTCAACATAGTTTTCCTTTCGGTGATGGAGTCCAGTTTTTCTTTCGGTGAAGGAGTCCAGCTACTGAAATTGTTCTGTGTCAACTTTTTCATATATCTGCCTAATGTGAAACCAAAAATGTGGAGGCTACCTTTATCAGTTTTCCACAACTGACGAGTAATTCACAAGTTCTTGAAATATCTCGAAATTGAGAATCTCCAGAACAGAATCCAACAAATATGGAAAATTGTGCATACATGTTTTTTTCAATTGACAAGTGGGGTGGACTTAGATGAAGGAGAATGAAACAAAGATAGGATATTTCTTGAGGCTACATCCAGGACAATTTCAACTTCCTGATGCATACCACTTAGATTCTAAACAGAAGCCAAACATCAACCAGTATCTGAATGCATGAAAATGCTGCAGCCATAGATTTTCTATAATTATGTGTGTGGTAGGATATCATCTTCGTGGTTCTTTAATTCATTTTCCGCTGCATAGTTGACAGAGATATCAGCCTTCGTCCCGCAAAGCTGTCTTGTTAGAGATATTCGGGACTCCATCGACGCCAAGCCTAGGGGGGAGATGATCTGGTGGTGTAGGAGAGAATGTGGACATGATGAGACTTAAAAGTGGGAGTTTGCGCATTGGGGAGGGGGTTCATCTGATCTCTTGTGAGATATATCCAGTATTTTATAGTATGTCACAATGAAATGTGATCTGGTCGGGTCGGAGAGCATGGGGACATGATGAGCCACAATAGTGGAAGGGTGGGCAGTGGGGATGAGGGTTGACTGTTGAATCTGGTGTTTGATGGAACCACTCATCAGCTTGGATCATAAGTTTAAGTTTACAAGGAAATAATCTGTCCTTAATCCTTAACTAGTAGTTGACAAAGAGATTTGATGAGGAGCATTGCTTTACCCGGGATGACATCACTAGAAGTACTTTGAAGACTGATAGGGCTATATGTCATTGGCACTTCATTCTCCGTGATTGTTGCTTCTACAGGGTTCACAGTGGAGAGTTCTGTGGAGAAAGGAGATGATTCAGTACGTCTATGAAAGACTCAGGAATGTCAGACGTCACTGGAGGACGAACATATCCATATGCATAAATACATGCTCATGCACATGAACGAGTATCGCCTGAAGGAACTAAAGAAATTGGGTTTTCATGTCAACGCAATGGAAATAGGTGGAACCACCATTAGGTCATATATTTCATGTATTCAACAGTATCCTATAGTAAGTCATGATGAGCTGAGATATGATCTGGTCGGATAGGAGAACATGCAGATATGGGCAGATATGCAGTGGAGGAGGTTGGCTGTTGGATCTAAAGTTCCATAGATCCAATCACCAGCTTGAAATATTAGTTTACAAGGAAACAATCCACACTTTATCCTTGACTAGTATTTTGTAAAGAGCTTTGCTTCACCTGGGATGACATCACTGAAAGTACTTTGAAGACTGATAGGGTTACATATCACTCCTTCATTCTCAGTGCTTGTTTCTTCTATGGAGTTTACGGTGGGGAATTCTATGGAGAAATGATTCAACATATTTGAGATCTGGTGGAGTAGGAGAGAATGGGGCACCATAGTGTCCAGGTGGGCAAGATGTGTGTGTGTGTGTGGGGGGGGGGGGATCTGCTGTCTTGTGAGAGATATTCAGTATTCCATCGTATGTCATGATGAGTTGAGATATGATCTGGTTGAGCAGGAGAGCATCGGGATATGATGAGCCATAATAGTGATAGAGTGAGCAGTGGGAGGGGGTGACTGTTCAAAACTGCAGTTTCAAGGATCCAATCATCAGCTTGAATCTTACGTTCTGAATTTTCAAATCCCCTGTTAACATCATGCACATAGGCCCTAAGAACAGATGGTGAGGTACTGTAATTGAGTGGGACTGTTAGGTCTGGAGTTTCATATATCAACTCATCAGCTTGAATCATAGGTTTTAGTTTACAGGGAAACAACCCACACTTTATCCTTAATTAGTATAAGAACATTGCTTTACCCGGGATGACATCACTAGAAGTACTTCGAAGACCTGTAGGGCTATATGACACTAGAACTCCATTCTCAGTGCCTGTTGCTTCTATAGTGTTCACGGTAGAGATTTCTGTGCAGATAAAAAATGATCCACTTCATATATGAAAGATCCAAAAATGTTAGGGGTCACTTGTCTCAATCATCAGGTCATATCTTTTATGCATTCCAAAACCAAGAAGGGCTGATGCATTATTCCCTGTCACTATCAGCCTCACAGACTCTAATCACAAATGGTGAAGAGCTACGGTTGTTGTCAGTTTATGCACACCCGTACCAATATCACAGAATTGAAAGAATTAATTGAACAGAATAAATTTCCTATGCAGATGTATATAGCTTCATATCTCTAATCACGATAATTCTTGATGAAACTTTGGAGATCTCTCTCGCCAACAGTTGATAAATCATTGATTACATAATAATAATACAACATAGTTTTTTCTTCTGTTGAAGGAGTCCAGCTACTAGTGGTAACTGTTCCCTGTCACCTTATTCATGTTTACATCCTTTGAGGAACAAAATATTGGCCTCAAGTGAAACCAAAAATGTGTAGGTCACCAATTTCCTACAACTGATGAACAACTCATAAATGCCTATAATATCTTCAATTTGTGAATCTACAAAGCAAAGTCCAATAAAATTTTGCATGGAATTTGTTTAATAGACAGGTGTGGTGGACTTTGATGAAGGAGGATGAAACAAATATAGAATATTTCTTGATGCTCTGTTTGAGATAATTTCAGTATAAATACCACCAAGGTCCGAAACTCAGGCCCAACATTAAACCAGTATCTGAATGCATAAAAATGATGCAATCTCAGATTTTCAATATTAATATGCGTGGTAGAATATCATATTTGTGGTTACTTCATTCATCTTCCACTTTCACTAAATCACAGCACTTATCGTGTGAAGGCTCGCCCCAAAATCCTGAGAAAAAAAAAGAGGAAATATGTAGCAGTTTTGATACTGCAATCTGTGATATCATCCCTGATTTCAACATATGGGGATATGATGAGCCTCAATAGTGGCAGGATGGGCAGTGGGGAGGGAGGGGTGAATGTTAGATCTGGAGTCCACAGAGAAACAATCCACACTTTATCCTTAACTAGTGCTTGATAAAGAGCATTGCTTTACCGGGGATAGCATCATCAGAAGTACTTTGGAGACTGATGGGACTATGTGTCACTGCAACTCCATTCTCAGTGCTGGCCGCTTCTATAGAGTTCCCGGTAGATAATTCTGTGGAGAAAGAGATGATTCAGTATATCCATGATCTGATGGATAAGGAGAGAATGTGGATATGATGAGACACAATAGTGGGAAGGGGCTTGTCTACTGTCTTGTGAGAGATATTCAGTATTCAATCATATCATGATGAATTGAGATATGATGTGATTGAGTAGGAGAGCATCGGGATATGATGAGCCACAATAGTGGTAAGGTGGACAGTGGTGGGTGGGGGGGGGGGGCTGTTACATCTGGAGTTTCATAGATCCGTTCATCAGCTTGAATAAGTTTTGATTTACAGCGAACCAAACCACACCTTATCCTTAACTAGTATTCGACAAAGAGCATTGCTTTACCCGGGATGATGTCACTAGAAGTACTTTGAAGAGTGATAGGGCTGTATGTCACTGGTACCTCATTCTCAGTGCTTGTTGCTTCTACAGGGTTCACGGTAGATAATTCTGTGGTGAAAGAAATGATTCAGTACATTCATGAAAGACAAAATAAGATTTAAGGTCACTATATGAAGAACGTACTCACATGCATCCACACTTGCTCACACACGATAAAGAGAGTTGCATGAAAGAAGTAAATAAAACATAGCTATCACTGATGGCGTAGCTCACCTAAAAAACACCATTTCACCCATTCATAAAACAAAAAAGCTATTCAGAAAGACATTTTTCACGATGCAACCCTTCCTACGTGTGAGAATGTGTCCAGGCAAATGCATCGTCTTTTTAAACTTTTCAGCAGATGAATACAAGTGGGGATACAAGTGGAATAGCACTGAGACAATGAATGATATTCAGATGTGATGTAAAGACTTAAAGGATGATCTGTTTGAAGAAAGTGAACGTAAATGCGAAAGTCAATGCTGCATGAGAAATTGGTTTGGGATATAATGCATCATTTAAAAATTATGTTTCACTTTGGAAGCAAATGAGGTAAAGATGTTAAGGGTCTAGTTGACATAAAAGCAGATGCTAGTGTTCAACACCAGGAGTAGGGAAAATTCTGAGAGGCAATTATGATTCATCAAATGAGAAGCTTCGCTCCGATGTGATGTTTTACTCTCTTGGCACATAGAGTGGGGATAGAACAGCTTTTGATGATGAAGGACCAATTCCTTTTGTGGTAGGGTGGTTTGATGAAAAAACCTTACATAGAATTGGCAATATCACTGCATAGAAAGTAGGTCAGAGATGAAATGTATCATTTGAATGTGATGCTTCACTCACTATGCGAGTGCGATGAAGCTGGATAGGGCTTGGGTCAAATAGAAGTACTTCATCCTGCAGTAGAGATGAATTGGTCGCAGCCATTAATACAGATTGGGCAAAGTCAATGAAGTATAGAAACTAGGTCAGGTAGGGAATATATCATTCAAATGTGGTACTTTACTCTCTGTGCAAATGGGATGAGGCTGGATAGGGTTTGGGTATAGTAGAAGTATCTCCTGCAGTAGAGATGATCTGGTCGCAAACCTTAGCACATAATAATTGGCAAAGTCGATGAAGCATGAAAACCAGGTCAGGGACTAAATATATCAATTACATGTGATGCTTTACTCGAAAGGCATGTGGAATAAAGCTGTACAGGCTTCAGGTGCAGAAGAAGAAAGTCCTTCAACAGTGGAGTTGATTTGGTCACAAACCTTAATGCAGATTTGGTGACGTCAATGAAGCATAATAATTAGAACAGGGACACAATATATCATTTAAATGTAATACTTTACACTGTTGGCAAGTGGGGTAAGGGTAGAAAGGTTTAGAATGAAGTAGAAGCAACTTGTACAATGAAGATGATTTGGTCATGAACTTTAATGCAAGTGGGGATGGAAACAGCAACAGTGACGCCGACGCTGATGCTGATGCTCAAGGTAGTAGATAATGAGGCGAGCCAAAAATGGAATCATTGAGGATTAAAAAGATCGAAAGAAAAAAATTAATAGATCAATTTTCTCATACAGATATGTATACCTTCGTTGCTCTAATTAGGATGGGGAGAATGTGAATTTCATAGATCCAACGAGATAACTAAGGTATTGACTGGCTGGAAGCTAACCCTGGCGATACAGCTCTGTAGAAAGGACTCCTATGGTCCATTCATTTCTCTGCTATTTCCCTCGGAATCTCGGACATAGCACATGACCATTTCCCTTACCCAAAAAGCATACAGAACAAGAGCACTCGTTTTGCTACAATTCGAGTCAGAATGGTCAAAATAAGCTTGAAACCAGTGAAAATGATTAAAAATTGGAGAAAAAAATTCGGATAGAATAATTCTTCTATACAGATATATGTACCTTCGTAGCTCTAAACATAGGTATTGTATATGTATTATGACAAAATTCTTGATGAAATGATGTACATCTCTCACCAACAGTTAATAGAACATCGATTAGATGATAAATCAACAATGTTTTCTCTTAGGTTGAAGTAGTCCAGGTACTAGTGGAAACTGTTCTGTGTCAACTCTTTCATATATACATACTTTGAAGAACAAAATATCTGCCTCGAGTGAAACCTAAAATGTGGAAGTCACCTTTAACAGTCTTCCATGACTGATAAATAATTCACAAAGGCCTAGAATATCTCGAAATTGCGAATCTCCAAAGCATCATCGTGGTTCTTTAACTTATTTTCCACTGCAACTAAGTCAGGGCACTTATCATGTGAAGGTTTGCATCATAATGTTCAAAGAAATTGAGGAACTATGCGGCCCTTCTGATAATGCAATCTGTCATAATATCCCGGAGGGGACACTGGGAATGTCAATATTCAACACTCAGCAGTATCTATAAATGAAAGTGTCCAAGCAAATTCCTTCAGTCAGACGAAGTGATGGACTACCTGAGAGATATCGATAGTAAAAAAAACCACATATCATGGATCTGATGTCTTGTTGGTTTGGGGATGTCTTAAAGGTGTTGGGTATATGCTAAGAAGGTGGATAGATATATAATCCTTTGTCCTGCAAAGCTATCCTGTTAGAAATATTCGGTCCTTTATTGATGCCAGGCTGGGGAGGGAGATGATCTGGTGGGGTACGAAGGATGTGGATATAAATAAACACAAAAGTGGTAGGGTGGGCAGTAGGGAGGGGCTTTGTTTGCTGTCTTGTGAGAGATATTCAGTATTCTATTGTATGCCACTATAAGTTGAGATATGATTTGCTCGGGTAGGCGAGCATGGGGATACGATGAGCCACAATAGTGATAGGGTGGGCAGTCGATGGAGAGGAGGGGGTGACTGTTAGATCTGGAGTTCCATAGACCCACTCATCAGATTGAATCATAAGGTTTAGTTTAAACAGGAGCAATCCACACTTTATCTTGACCAGTATTCGATAAAGAGTATTGCTTCACCCAGGACGATATTACTACAGTCTATCAGCCCGAAACTTGTTTCGGTACCGAAAAGGGGACAACTGCTATCATAGATTTTTCGAAAACCATTCGTGTATGGGTGAGGAAAATGTATGAAAGCAGTCTGGATCTGGTAGCTTTGTGTAAAAAACCTGTAATCATGAATATTATCATGACTGTGCCTTGAAAATGTGATTTCAGGTATATTGTTATGGACAACTGAATCATATTGAATCTGAATAAAATACCGATTGGCTAAAATCTGGGGTCCAGCTGATAGACAACTAGAAGTACTTTGAAAACTAAAAGGACTATATGTCACCCTTACTTCATTCTCAATGTTTGTTGCTTCTAGAGGGTTCACAGTGGAGAATGCTGTGGAGAATGAAATGATTCAGTACATTTAGGAAAGACTCAAATATGTCAGCAGTCACTCCAGGAAGAACAAACTCATATGCATACATGCTTGATCACGCAAGAGGAAGAGTGTCGCCTGAAACAATAAAAAAAAGGTTTTTGATGTGAACGCAATGAAAAAATGTGGCAACACTACATATTGACTGGATATTCTGTCCAATCAGTGGATTGATTAGTCGGTTCAGGTTTGGCAGCAAGTCTTAATCATTGCACTATATAGTTCATGTATTTAGAATCTATGACAGAGTGATGCCTTGTCTCCTGTTCCCATTACCTTCCCGGGCTCCAAGCACAAATGGAGGAGAACTATGATGGTTGTCAATTGGAAACAGATGCTAATTTATACACACTCTTACCGATATCACACATCAGGTGAACCTTCAATGACATGGCGAACGCTGTAGCCATGACAAAATATATATCTTCATAGGGGATTCCTATAGTTCGTTGATATACCTCCTATTTCTCTGGAAATTTCAGACGCAGCACATCACGTTTTAGCTAATTCCAAAATGAAACACAAAAGGGACTCTGATTTGAAATGAGATGATTGTGCACTGGTGATATCTAACTGGTGGTATGGTGGATTTGATAAAGGCAAATGAAACAAAAATGGGATATTTCTTTGAATAATGTTCAAGACGATATCAAACAACACTACTCAAATATAACACACTTCTTCACACACACACAAGGAGGAAGGTCGACTGAAAGAACTAAGAAAACGGGTTTTTGGTGTGAATGCAATAGAGGGCATCTCTACATATCAATTAGACATTCTTTCTATTCAGAAGATGATTTATTCTGTTTGGGTTGTCTCAATAATTGGGTCATCTATTTAGTTCATTCAAAATTCAACAAAATTGAAATTTTTCATTCGACCAGAATAATTGTTCCATAGAGATATATGCGGCAAAAATCTTCTTCCTGACTACATATTGTTTTCTATTTGATTCAAATTGGACAATTACATGCATTATAATTGCATTTGAAAGACATAATGTCCAATGGGTGATTTCGGGGGGATTAAAGGAGAAAAAGGGTTATCTGCATAGTAGAACATTCTCAATTATGATCCTTCAATTCATTATCTTTCGCGACTAAATCAGAGCACTTATCGCACGATAACATTTCTCTTTCAATACTTGATCGATTTCCATCCATGTAGCTATTTCATCAATTCCCAGCTGACTGATGTGAGCTGGGAACTGATGAAATAGCTACATGTATGAATCTCTCTCCCTTTCACGGTCTGCTTTTCATTTCAAAACAATCGAACCATTAGAAGGCTTCCAATTGGGGTTGAAAGTCACAATATCCAAAGGCGATTAGGGAGAGGAGGGGAGGGGCTGATAGAAGCGATAGGGTTAATTGCACATGCAAACACATTGAAGTTTGTTTTAACTCCTAGGTCAGAACACAATAGCATTGCAGGTGGGTAGGTTCTAAGACTAAATGATGTCTAGATATGACGATGTCTAAGTACTGTTTTCGACAGTCCTAGCGATGGACCAACTGAAAAGTGACGATAGACTGAACAAATACATATCGTTGATCAGATTTCCTGACATTATATTGACGCCCCACCAACATAGAGTGTTTGCTGAGGCTAGTCTAAAGTTGATTGATTTATCATATCTTGTCCTGCAAGATTGTTCTGTGAGAAAGTGCAATTCACCGCGAACCTGCGTTCTGGTCTACTCTGGTGTAATCTTTGAATTAGGATCACGAGCATGACAGTTTCCAGGGACAGAGACCAAGACAGATTTAACCCTCGAAGTTAATGTTTTTGTGTTGTATATAGAAAGTTTGGGTGCAAATCTTGTTGGTTCTGGTATGGAGTCCCAGCAAAACTTGTTTATATCGCTACATCGGTCAAAAGTATCAGGGGTTGTTTTATGTGACCCGGCTAGTGGCCGAAGCACACTGAACTGAGCAAAGAGTATGGTCCTTCACCGACTGCTCAGACATATGTAGTAGGCCCGAAATCTTGTACAGCATTGGGCTTTGTCCTGGTCCAGGAACCGCCCGGATTTATGTCAGAGAGCAGGTGAGGTCCAGGACAAGAGGCACGACTGAGAGGATCGGCTGTAATCTACACTTATGCTAGTATTACACATACCCGACTCTGCGCCGACGATTTCACCGATCGAGTCGGCTCTCTGCGCCGCTATGCATGACTTCCTCCACCCCCCTATTCTCCAGCCGATTGGCAGCCGACTTGGAACATTTGCGCTACATCACTATACAATTTGCGCTACGCCGATTTCTCGGCGATCATGCGGCGCTATATCGGCGCTACATTGGCGCTACATTGGCGCTACATCGACGCTACATCGGCGCTACATCGGCGCTACATCGACGTGAGAAAAATTCCTCCCCAATCAAAGCCGATTTTCGCCGTATCTACGCCGACTTTCGCCGTATCTACGCCGACTT
>JAUOBU010249920.1:0-12068 GCA_032360585.1 Nereis procera | reverse complement strand
CTAATAAATTTGGAGTAATTTATATGTTCATACAAACCTGCCACCTCGCTACGCTTATGGCCCTCCCAGCCAGCCCCTCTTGTCATGATGCCATTGTTGGTATTTAGCAAGGTGACCTTCGTGGTGCGCGCACATGTGCGTTTCGGGGCGCCGCCACTAGATGGCGGTTGGTTGGTGCGACTAGGGCCGTAGGCTTCGAAATCTTGTTGAAATAATTAATCGATCAGGGCGATTTACCAGGGTAAATGCTAAAATGTAACGAGGTGGCAGGTTTGTATGAACATATAAATTACTCCAAATTTATTAGTTTGAAGGAAGAGTTTGAATTCGCCCATTTGGGCCTCTCTTGTTCATCTTGTCATGGGCACAAGCTTGGCATTACTGTGTTTCAACGGGTGTGGGCTGGCCATTACCAGCTGGCCGCTGCCGTACTGTGCTCTGACCAGGCACCGGCTGCTGCCGTGCCGCACGGGTACCAAATGGCTGTTGCCGTGCCGTGCGAGCACCAAGTGGCTAAGTGACTGTTGCCGTGCCGCGCAACACCAAGGGGCAGCTACTGTGCCGCACAAGCACCGAGTGGCCGCTGCTGTGCTGCGTGCCGCACGAGATTGCTGGGTGTTGACAGGCCTTCGGGCTTCCACCCGGCTGTGGCCATGCCCTCACGGGCACTGGCTGGTTGAAGGATGAGTTTGGATTCGGCCATTTGGGCCTCTCTTGTTCATCTTCTCATGGGCACAAGCTGGGCATTACCATGTTTCCACGGGTGTAGGCTGGCCATTACCAGCTGGCTGCTACCGTCCATGCCGGTGTTGCGTGTGAGCACCTGCTCCGCGCAAGCACCAGGTGCATGAGCAGCACCTGGCCGTTGCCACATGAGCACCAGCTACGCGCAAGCACCTCCTGGCCGTTGCTGCGTGAGCGTTAGCTCTGCGCGACCACCAGCGGGTAGTTGCCGTGAGACGCAAGCACCAGCTGGCTGTTTTTGTGCCGCGCGAGCACCGACTGGCCATTGCCGTGCTGCGTGAGCACTGGCTGGCCGTTGCCGTGCTGTGTGAGCACCAGCTGGCAGTTGCCATGCTGCACAAGAACCAGCTCTGTGCAAGCACGGGCTGGCAATTGCTGTGCCACCCTGGCTGTCGCTGTGCTGTGCCGGGCCGCAGCAGCACTGACTGGCTGTCGCCGTGCCTTGCCTGCACCGACTGGCTGTCACTGTGATGCACCAGCACCGACTAACCGTTGCTGTGCCGCGCCAGCACCAGGTTGGACTCCAACAGCTCACCGTAGGACCACGGTTATCATCTTCGATATTGATTATGCCTTCATCTTGGGAGGCAGGGAGTACCAACTCCCAGGAGAGAGGCCATTATCATGCTCTCACGGGCACTGGTTGGACCCAGTGCTGCTGTCATGGGCACTAGCTGGCTGTTTTTGTGCCCTCACTGGCACTAGCTGGTCACTACCATGCCACTGGACTGGCCTACCAGTGGACTATCACTGGGCAGCCCACAGGGCATTTGCCTGTCACTGGGCAGGCCACCAGGCATTCGCCTGTCACTGGGCAGTCAACCGGCAAATGCCGGTCACCAGGCAGCCTACCGACAATGCCGCCGTGTGAGCATCCGGGTGTTTGTCGTGCTCCGACCAGGCACCAGCTGAGTACCGGGCTCTGACAGGTTGACGGACACTGGCTGTGGGCCGGGCTCTGACAGTCACGGACCACTGCCTAGTCACTGGCAGCAGTTCTAGGCTGGTCTCTGCTGGCCACTGACCGCTGCCTGGTTGTCGACTGTTTTGTGTGTTCCGACCAGGCACTGGCTGGTCACCAGGCTCTGCCTGGTCGACTGATGCTGTGGGCCAGGCTCTGCTGGCCGCTGACCGCTGCCTGGTCACCAGCCATTTGTGTGCTCCACCCAGGCACCGGCTGTTCACCTGGTTTTCATCAGGCAGGCAGAGGTTGCTGTGTGTTGGCAGGCCTTCAGGCTCCCAACTGGCTGTCATCAGGCAGGCCGTTGTCATGCTGCGCGAGCACCAAGTGGCAGTTGCCGTGCCGCGCAAGCGCCAGCTCTGCATGAGCGCCAGCTGGCCGTTGCCATGCTGAGTGAGCACCAGCTGGCCATTGCCATGCCACACGAGTACCAGCTGGCCGTTGCCGTGCTGTGCCAGCATCAGCTGGCCATTGCCATCCCGCGCCAGCACCAGCCGGCCGTTGCCGTGCCACACCAATGCCAGCTGGCCTCAACCAGGCAGTCGTTGAGTGCCAGGCCTTCGGGCTTCCATCTGGTTTTTGTCAGGCGTGCAGAGGTTGCTAGGTGTTGGCAGGCCTTCGGGCTCCCAACTGGCTGCCATCAGGTGGGCCGCTGCCGTGCTCCGCGCGGGCACCTGCTGGCAGTTATCGTGCAGCATGAGGTTCTGAAAAGGCACTGGCTGGTTCCCATGCTCTGCCCTGTCAACAGACACCGGCTGTGGGCCGGGCTCTGTCGCCGCTGACTGTTGGCCATGCTATGACCAGGCACTGGGCTCTGCCTGGTTGACTGGCACCTGGTTGACTGTGGGCCAGTCTCAGCCGGCCACTGATCACTGCCTGGTTGACGTGCTCTGGTTGAGGGATGAGCTTGAATTCACACATCTGGGCCTCTCGTTTATCTCCTCAAGGGGACTAGCTGGCCGCTGCCCTGCTGCACGAGCACCTGCTGGCCGCTGCTGGGCTGCACAAGCACCAGCTGGCTGCTGCCATGCCGCGCAAGCACCAGCTGGCTGCTACCGTGCCGCGCAAGCACAAGCTGGCTGCTGCTGTACCGCGCGAGCACCAGCTGGCCTTTGCCGTGCTGCACAAGCACCAGCTGGCCTTTGCCGTGCCGCACAAGCACCAGCTCTGCGCGAGCACTGGCTGGCATTTGCTGTGCCGTGCAAGCACCAGCTGGTATTTGCCCTGCCGTGCGAGCATCAGCTGGCCTTTGCCCTGCCGTGGTGCACAAGCACCAGCTGGCCTTTGCCGAGCCGCACAAGTACCAGCTGGCCTTTGCCGTGCCGTGCCACCAGCTCTGCGCGAGCACTGGCTGGCATTTGCGCAAACACCAGCTCTGCGCAAGCACCAGCTGGCCATTGCTGTGCTGTGCGAGCACTGGCTGGCCATTGTCGTGTTGCACGAGCACCGGCTGGCCGTTGCCGTGCTGCGCAAGCACCGGCTGGCCATTGCCGTGCTGCACGAGCACCGGCTGGCCATTACCGTGCTGGCAGCTGCCACATGAGCACCAGCTCTGCGCGAGCACCAGCTGGCCGTTGATGTGCACAAGCTGACCGTTGCCATGCTGCATGAGCACCAGCTGGCCATTGCCGTGCTGCACGAGCACCAGCTGGCCGTTGCCTTGCGGGCCATGCAAGCACCAGCTGCCCGTTGCCATAAAATGGTGGTTGCTGTGCCCTGCCGAGCTCTGTCTGCCATTGACCGCTGCTTGGTCACTGGCTGTTTGCCGGGCCTCGACCGGGCACCGGCTGATTTCCGAGCTCTGCCTGGTCAATGGGTACAGGCTGTGGGCCACTGACCGCTGTCTGGTTGTCAGCTGTTTGCCATACCTTGACCAGGCACAGGCTGTTTATCAGGCTCTGCCTGGTCAACTGGCACTGGCGGTGGGCTGGGCTCTGCCAGCCACTGACTGCTGTCTGGTCGCCGGCTGTTCGGCCATGCTCTGACTGGGTGCTGGCTGATTACTGGGCTCTGCCTGGTCAACTAACACCAGCTGTGGGCCTGTCTCTACTGGCCACTGACCACAAGTTGGTTGCCGGCTGTTTGCCCTGCTCTGACCAGGCACCGGCTGGTTTCCGTGCTCTGCCTGGTTGACGGACACTGGCTATGGGCCGGTTTCTGCCGGTCACTTGCTGTGCTCTGACCAGGCACCGCCTAGTTACAAGGCTCAGCCTGGTCGACTGGCATTGATTGTGGGTCAGTCTCTGCTGGCCTCTGACCACTGCCTGGTTGCCAGCTGTTTGCCATGCTCGGACCAGGCACTGGCTGGTTACCGGGCTCTTCTGGGTGGACTGGCACCGGCTGTGGGCCGGTCTCTGCCATTGATCGCTGCCTGGTTGCCATGCTCTGACCAGGCACCGGCTGGTTACCGGGTTCTGCCGGGTCGACTGGCACAGGCTGTGGGCCAGTCTCTGCTGGCCACTGACCACTGGCTGGTTGCAGTCGGGCTCTGCCCCGTCGAATGACACCTCCTGTGGACTGGACCAGCTCTGCGCGAGCACCAGCTGGCTGTTCCCATGCAGCGCAAGCACCAGTTCCATGCGAGCACCAGCTGGTAGTGGCCGTGCTGCGTGAGCACCAGCTCTGCATGAGCACCAGCTGGCAGCTGCTGTGCCACGTGAGCACCAGCTGGTGGCTGCCTTGCCACACGAGCACCAGCTGGTGGCTGCTGTGCCATGTGAGCACCAGCTGGCGGCTGCCGTGCTGCGCGAACATCAGCTGTCGGCTGATGTACCAGCTGGCTGCTGCCGTGCTGCGCAAGCACCAGCTGGCACTTGCCATGTTGCGCGAGCACC
Source organism: Nereis procera (assembly GCA_032360585.1). Classification (NCBI taxonomy): domain Eukaryota; kingdom Metazoa; phylum Annelida; class Polychaeta; order Phyllodocida; family Nereididae; genus Nereis; species Nereis procera. Next base: position 7,529 of record JAUOBU010249920.1, on the reverse strand, counting down.
ACCTGGCTCTGACCAGGCACAGGCTGCTTCCCGTGCTCTGCCTGGTCAATGGACACCAGCTGTAGGCCAGGCTCTGCCGGCCACTGACTGCTGTCTGATCGCTGGCTGTTGGCCATGCTATGACCAGGTTCTGCCAGGCTGGCTGGCACCGGCTGTGGGCCGGTCTCTGTCGGCACCGGCTGGTTGCCGGGCTCAGCCTGGTCGATGGGCATCGACAGTGGGTCAGTCTCTGCCGGCCACTGGCTGGTTGCAGGCAGTTTGCCGTGCTCTGACCAGGCACCGGCTGGTTACCAGGCTCTGCCCGGTTGATGGACACCTGCTGTAGGCCGGCCACTGGTTGTCGACTTCAGTTGCAGTCTCTCGCTTCAGTTGAGGGTGTCTCACACTTCACGACGGACTCCGTCAGTGAGTTGGGACTCTTGTGGAGGGGAGACTCACGGGATGAGTTTGGACTTACCTTTGTGAGTTGGAACTCACTTCGGTGGGTTCTGTCCTGAACAAAGCCTTCTCAGTGAATACACATGCTTGGGCCTTCCTTGTTCAGCTCTCAGAGACAGAAGGTTGGTGCCACTGGCCTTCCCATTACTCTCACGCTGTAGTAGCGAGAGTTATTTGCTCTGAGTCGGATACTCACTCATGCCTGATCCTGGATGCCTGATCCAACCACTCCACTAATGCAATCTCATGAGATTGACACCATGTGATGTAGACATTGTTGAGCCTCCCCTTACCTTAGAGAAGGTGCCATGGACCTTCTCGATGCAGGAACGCATGTTAGGATTTGTTCCATTCTGGGCTCCTCTAGATATGGATTGTTAAAGGTTAACTTATCCTAATGGTTATGGGTAATTTGCTCAAGATGAAGTTATCCATGAACTAATGAAGCAGACTAAGAAGCTTAAACATGACTGAATACATTGTGGATCAGTCAGATAAGCTTTGCCCTAGCTAATGGGCTTTGAATTCTCCTATGAACGAGTAGTGTATTCAAAATAATGAGGAATTAAACAAGACTTACCAGTAAATCGAAGGTTTGAGTTCCCATTATTTAAGAATACTACTACGAGAGTTCATAGGCCCACCACGATAGGGCCCACCCAATGAACTCTCGTAGAGCTAGGGCTATATGCTTTGAATGGTGAGATTTTCAAGATGGCGGCGTGTCCTCTCTCCTATGAACTCTCGTAGTAGATTGATGCAGATAATGGCGGGAAACGAGTAGGACGTGTTAACGGCGGCTGGTGATCTGGTGCAGTTCTAAGGGGCATAATGGTGTATAGAGAGACGGATTTGCGATAGGAATACGTACGAAAACCTATGGATTACAAAAAACTGAGTTCAAAGCGGAACCGGATGAAATAAATGTGAGTTTATTCTGATTCTTATATGAAACTTGGCAAATAGAGGCGGCTGTTGGACACACAAGAAACCAGTAGAGCGGAACTACTCGGTCGCAACGTGCAGGTGTGAAACACACTAGAGACCCTCCATGCTACACGCATCATGGCGAGTGCCGACCAAGAAATAAAAGCGAATGGGAGCGGTGCGGCGAGCGAGCAGTGTCAAAAAGCCGGCACTAAAAGAACAGTGGACGATACATCACTTGACGAATGGGAGATGTCAAAATTCAACAGGTGTTTCTCCCCTGAGGGGAAAATCAAGGGCAATGCAATAGCCACCATGTTAACTGAAAAGAGAAAGTCGCTCAAAGAACCACACGAGGGCGATATAGAAGACACGGAAGTGAAAGAGTCAACGAGCAATGAGGATAATGCCAGAGACGTGGATAAGGTCGAAATAGACAAACTGCAAACAAGATTGAGTGCGGCTGTACAGGGGGGGCACTTCCAGAGAACCTTAGAACGAATGATACACAATGCAGTGAAAGGCAGTCACCGCAAGATGGAAGCAGTGGAGGATGAGCTCGACGGGCACGCGGAATGCATCGGAGTCCTGCACGACAGGGTAAATGTGCTGGAGAAAATGGTCAACGAACTAACCATAGGGAAAAAAAGAGTCTGACGAGAGGATCGAAGAACTGGAATGCTGGACCAGAGATACCTCCATCGTGCTGGATGGAATCGCAGAGAACCGTGATGAAAAGACACTGGTCATAATAGCCAGAGAGATTTAAAAACTCTTAGGCATCAAACTGGAACTAAGTGATATACGTAGTGTGATGCGCCTAGGTAAGATTAGAAGAGATGGAAAGCCACGGTCAGTACTGGTTAAGTTTGATAGCGCCAAAACGAGAAAAGAAATTTTCCGGCAGAAGAAGAAACTACAGGGCACCAATATCTACATAAAGGACTACTTAACGAAGAAAGCACTCACCATGTATCACGAGGGCAGAGCTGCCATTAAAAGAGGGTGGATAGATAAGGTATGGACGTATGAGGGAGTTGTATATGCAGGAGACAAAGAAGCCGCAAGAGGCAGAAGAGTCACGAGTGTGGACGATTACATGCCAGAAGAGGTAAACGAGGTTCTCATGAAAACCGTCTTGGAAGAATTGGAGCAAGAAGAGAAACTCAAAAGAGTGGACACTGAACATCTGGAGCTGGATAACATGAACGAAGATGACGATGCAGGTGGACTGGTGGACATGCCGAAAAATGAGCTGATCCATATAATACAAGATCAGAAGTCTATTATCTGTGAGGCAAGAGCCATAGAAGAACCAAGTATGAGAATCGTGAACATGTTAAGGACAAGTACACCTTTCAAGGGAAGTGCACCCCCGAACACAAAAATAGCAAGCGAAACGAATCTAACTCATAACAGTGAAGGAAACCCGGATATATCGATTGCGAGTCTGATGATGGCCGAACTAGCGAAACCAATCACTAAAACGGATGCAAAAAAGCATACAAACAAAGAAAAAACCAACCAGTCTGGGAATAGTCCACTGCTGGACTTCACCGCTGAGGAGATAAAAAAAGCCAAGAAAGAAGTTAAAGAAGGCAAACGCAGGAGCACTCCGAGAGTTCGACTGACACAGCGACGATCGGTCTTCAGCCATTCGAAATATTTCTCGACTCTACAGAAGGACAGTAACCGTGCACGATAACTGCACACGGAATTCAGAGATCATAAAAACGGATACGCTACAAGGCAAGATGCAGAAGCCGGAATACCTCAATATGGATCGGGATACATCAATCAGAGCGAGTACCGCACCAAGATGGGATATATCTAAGCTACGGGAAGATACATCTGTACGTTGGGATGATATCATGTTATATGGCACGCCAGGAATAGTAGTGGTCGGCTCCAGCCACATCGGCCGCTGGGAAAAACATATGAAGAGTCAGGCAGCAACAAACATTGAACGATTACTTATGACAGGAATATATTACATTTTCTCCGGTGGGGCAAAATCACATAATCTGCTTAATAGGTTGCGCGGCATGAAGGGGATTGTACCTGTGCGCGAAGAGCGGCTCAGCAACCGGTGGATACATTACCATGATGACTGTATTAAAAAAAACAGAAATGACACCCTATGCTACTTGGAGATTGGGTCAAATGATGTGGATTCCAAACGTCACCGGCTGGAGAGACTGGAAGTGAATGCGAGAAATGAGGATGAGCTACTGGACGAAATAAAACACACTGCAACAGAAATCTGAGACAATATACGTGACATTGTACTGGAATTATCGCTGTTAATACCGAAGGCAAGAATTGTCTTCATCAGTGTGCTGCCTAGAAGAGGCTGGGGCAGAACGGCTGTAACCCTTGCAAGATAAATTGACTACCATGTGAGCACAATTCTGAAAAAGCGTGTAATCAGGTTCAAAGAAGACCTACTCGGAAACTGCAAGACGTCGTTGAGTGAATATAGAAGGGGTAGACTGGCACCTAGCACGTATAAAATAAATGAGCAGCTGTTCGACACCGATGGAATTCACTTGAACCATATTGGATATAGGGCACTTGCAAGAGCTGTGATTATTGGCGCCTGGGATACCCACATAAATAGGAAACAGCTAGAGCACAAATCCTCAAAACCTATGGAATACCAAAAACGGACACAGGATAAAAAGTCAGCACAACTGCAGAAGAGGAAGGAGAAGAAATACCGGGAAAAGGCTGCAAAAAACAGATGTAAGGTACCGTTCTCTACCTACTCAACTACCCCCTCTTATACTCACACCCTCGTATACCCTCACAGCAGGCGAGTACATGTGTTCTCTGCATTCGAAACACATGGAAAGTTTGATGAAGACAGTCAGTGATATGCTAGTTAGTACATGTACTATCTGAATCAGAAGTATGTGGAAAGCCTGATGACCCTCGTTACCAACTAACCATCACACCCTAGGTAATACGTGTGTCCGCTGAGCCTGAAACACATGGAAGTCAACATAGATCACCGGTTAGTACATGTACTATCTGAATCAGAAGTATGTGGAAAGCCTGATGACCCTCGCTACCAACTAACCATCACACCCTAGGCAATACATGTGTCCCCTGAGCCAGAAACACATGGACGTCGATACAGATCACCGGTTAGTACATGTACTATCTGAATTAGAAGTATGTGGAAAGCTTGGCAACCACCAGCACCATCAACGATAAGGTAGACCGCAGGTTAGTACATGTTCTATCTGAATCAGAAGTATGTGGAAAACTTGACGAATACCATCATCACCGTCACATTCTTCTCTCCACAGGACTACCCCACTTGCTGCTACTGAGTAATTCTAGTATTAGGTGAGTACATGTGTTCTCTGAATTGGAAACATGTGGAAAGCTTGATATAGTTCACCAGAGACCGTTAGTACATGTACTATCTGCATCGGAAGTATGTGGAAAGCCTGGCAACCTCAGACATCAAGTTAACAATCGCTGGTTACAATTGTTAGACCCCCATGTGCTATCTGAGTCAGAAGCACATGGAATGAAGGTGACTCATAAAAACGACTTTAGAAGTCTCAGGGGCATGATGCCCATATAAATATTTCCTGTCGTGGTCAATGTTCTTATTGACTATGAGCACTTAATCACCGGGGATCTATGCAGCATAACCTAGTGGTGCCGATGGCAACTAGTGACTCATCAATGTGACAGCACGCTGCTACCTATGCAGTTACTTACGCATCCTATTTCTCTCTTATACTTTCTTATTTATTGCTGTGACATACATGTGCTATTTTCTCGTGTATAAATGTAGCATACCTGAAAAACAAACGATATTGACTTTCATAAGTAATTCGTCCAGCTATCTGCATCAGAAGCCTGGAGAAAGACGTCTGATATTAAGATCTGCTGTGTCAACCACGTTTTCACATATGTACTTTATCTTCCTCGAATGAGTGTATAATCCTAATATTTGCCCTAGTGAACCTTGATCCTTCAAACCCCTGATTGACGTACACCCCTGGCACTAAAATATTTAGTGACAGGTATGAGTGTCAATCTGATCTAGCTGGCGTGACATGTGCATCTCAACTATTGTTTTTAGCAGATATGCACGGGTCAGGCACGCAACGTGTTCCTCTGTACACGGGGCTGACCTTGGACTGGATCTGCCCAAGGGCAGAGCCGTGTATAGATACGTATAATTCTTGAAGGTCAATATAATACACCTATAGGGAGGGGAAGGGGAGTGGGGGGTGGGGGATCACCAGCCACCAACATGTTTTAACAAAATAACACAAAAAATTAATACCAAACTTGAGATAAAATGAGAGCAATGTTGTCATATCGGACAGTTCCTGAGCCTTCTCCTAAGTGCCTTGAAATGGGAATATATCTGTAGCGCCTAGGGAAAGTCTGGGGGCATTCTTCAATAACAAAGGGCTGAAAATTGTAAGCTGGAACATAAACGGCTTACTCAATAAGATGCACAACCTGATTGAACTAGTAAATGAGTGCAAACCTGATGTAATTGGGATATGTGAAACTAAGCTTGATGACTCGATATGTGACAGTCTTGTCCATTTAAAAGGATACAGCTTTGTTAGACTAGACAGAAAGTTGACCGGTGGAAAGAAAGGGGGTGGAGGGGTTGGCATCTTTGTGTCAGACAACATATCATATACCTCTATAGATGAACTAAGTATTTCTGATCCTAACATGGAAGCTGTTTGGATCCGCATTGAACTACCGCATACCAGACCCATATACATATCCAGCATATACAGACCCCCGATGGTAAGATCATAGAGGGTTTAATCAAACTTGAAGAATCAATTGCAGTTTTACACATTATTGCCAATGGTGAGATAGATATCTATGGGGACATCAATGTAGACTGGAAAATCAGGGACAGGGACCCTAACCTAAGAAAGTACAAAGATTGGCTAGAGAAGTTGAGCCTGGATCAAATCATAACATTACCAACAAGGGTTACTGAACACACCTCCACAACTATCGACCACTTCATTACTAACAACAAACCCATGTATACCTCGACCAATGTTTTCTCCACTGGAGCATCGGATCACAACATTATTGGAGTGATTCGCAAGAAATGCAAAACAGATAATAAAAAGAAGAATATCAGAGTCCGAAGCCAGAAAAATATCACACCAGATATACTGAAAATACTTGCTGAAAGCAAAGACTGGTCTGATGTTCTAAATGAGACAGATGCAGATAGAGCCTGGAAACTTTTCGTGAAAAAATTCAATAATGTACTGGATGAAATAGCCCCCTGGGTTACTATTAGCATACTGGAAGATAGTGTGATCTGGGATTGTGGAGAGTTCTTTGAAATGGGTAGAGAACGTGATCGACTCAAACACAAATATGACATTAACCAGACCCCAGAGAACTGGCTAAACTACAAACGTGTAAGAAACATGGTCAATATGAGCAAACGTGAATTACAACATTCTTATTTTATGAGACAACTTGAAAACTTTAAATACGACCCGAAGAAATTATGGGCCACTCTAAAAAAGCTGTTACCTAACAGTAAAATAGTTCAGCACCTAAAGAAGATAGATAATGAAGTAGACCCTGTAAAAATAGCCACCATAATAAACAACTACTTCTCTACCATAGGCCCCAAGCTAGCATCTGTATTTACGGGAGACAGACCTTTCTTGGACCAACAAATACCCGAAGGGGCCAATACCTTCAAGCTAGAGCACGTGAGTGAAGAATTCATTAGAAAGGAGATGATGCTTATAGGTGACCATAAAGCCATGGGATTAGATAATATAGCAATAAAGTATGTCAAAATGGCTAGATCAACCACGGTACCAATCCTAACACATATCATAAACTGCAGCATTGACACGAAAAGGGTCCCTGAAGACTTCAAGAAGGCCATGGTTGTACCTCTATTCAAATCTGGAAACAAGGAAAAAATAGAAAATTATCGCCCTATCAGCATCCTACCCTGTTGCAGCAAGCTGTTAGAAAGAGCAGTCCACTCCCAATTCTCTAAATACCTCGGTGTCAATGGCCTTCTCAGTGAATACCAATCTGGCTTTAGAAAGGGACACTCCACTAGCACCTGCCTATTATATCTGTTAGAAAGTATCCTAAATAACCTGGATATGGGGGGTGGT
>JAUOBU010248809.1:0-12080 GCA_032360585.1 Nereis procera | reverse complement strand
AACAACATCCGAACACCAAGAAAGCACACCAAGCCTCGCCCAACTGTACAGTAATCCATTCTTGAGAATGAAAACCTTAATCCCCTTGAGCCTGTGTATTCGTAGCAATGTTGGTGATGTGTGTGATGTACGAGGAACAGCAAGGAGAGAGAGAGAAGCTTTCTGTGATGTGACCAGATGAACTATATTGAAGGTTCACCATAGAACACTGAGAGAATGCTGGTTCAATGCAAACTACGTATCCACTTAATAGACATATTGACCAAAACCTGCCACAAATATTGGGACTTTCAAATCCAGTCAAAAAGCCTCTAGTGGTCTGAATTGGATGAAACTAACAGCAGGCAGTAGTGGGGAATATGATCTGGCCATGTGTCTATTTTTCATGAATTTCCATCTCTCCAGTGTGCCCTGTGAATTCATGAAATAGCCACTTGGATGAAAATTATTGGTTAGTGAAAAAGTTGATAGACACTCTCCCAAATGATGTTCTATGTGAAGTTGCTGAAGAACCCTCAACTCCATGGAACACTGCATGCTGACCTTTTCCGGTCATTCCTGAAATATAAATTCTGTAATGTGGAGATTTCTGCCAAAACAGGGCAGGCACTTTGCTCAATTTGATAACTGCCTGATATATCAGAAAACTTTTGTCATTCCCACCTGATTCTAGATCTCAAACCACATATCGGTCAGGCAGTTAAGCTACACTCACCGTTTATCCGCAGATTGAGATCAGGCAGACATCTTGGAAATGTTCAATTTGGGGGTGGGGTCCCCATTATTCCAGGAAAATGAGTATGATCAGGCTTTAGAAAATGACGCCTTATGCAATTAATTCAAAGTGATTGCCTCCTCTTCATCACAATGCCACCCATTCCCAGGTCTACCTCACTTTCTTGTCCAAATAGTCCAGTTTTTCCCATAGGAAACTTGAGGTGGCTTTTGATGACTGCTCGTTGAACACCTTAACTGAATATCGACCCTTCACCACATCATTCTTTCCATCTATGTGGCTTTCTCATCAATTCACAGCTCACTATCGTGAGAATCCTACACAATAGCCCGATGGCCAGAATTCTTCCCCTCCGAAAGTTTGAATTTCATTCCATTCAAATGAGACGATCAAAAGCCTTGCACTTGGATTTGAAACACAAAGTATCCAAGACTAATTCAGGGGATTGTTGGAGTGAAATGGTTGACCAGTAAAACTGAAAAATAAATCTTTTCGTTAGAACTCCAATAAGCAAGACCTGACTGCTGGGTAATGATAGTCTTCAGGCCTGCAAAGACAAGTGGTTTCAGTTCATTTCAGTGTCCATCTGAACCTAGCGACAATAAAAGAGCATTCATGAATGGAATGAATAGTAGTGCTGAGTCATGCTCTCATTTTGGATCAGTCATCACTTATCTCTTCCATGTTACCTGATCTACTATAGATCCATGCCACAAAGACACAATTCATTACTACTGGGTCTGACATGGGGATGGAATCGAAGGGTAGAAAAGTTGAGCGAGTAGATAACAGCGAAGGATGGGATGTCTTGCATGTCAATTGTCACACACATTATGTCTCCTCTATTCACGGCAACTTTTGCTGTGCTGATCTATGAATAGACGTTCACATACATCAACTGATAGCGCTCTATGTGTGTGGCCATCTGTCATTCGGGCAGCAGCATATCTCACGCCACCTCTGCATTTGTGTGGGCCCAGCATCTGGTGCTACACTTCTGGACTAAAATGGACCGTATCAGATAACACACAATTATTGACTACCCCTCATCACCCACGTTACATCTAACTAGGTTTATGTATGGCAATCTGCATATGTATTGGTTCAGCATCAGACGATGCACTCATGAACTAAATGGACCTTATGATTGACACAAGACTATTCATAGCAGGAGACCCCATATCACACATATCAAATTCTTCTAGATATGGTCATATAATGGCTTAGTGCTATTCCATCAGAAAAATCAATGGCCTGGCTTTTGTTTTGACCTCTGCATTTGTGATACCTTGAAACCACCTCCTCCAAGAATGTGGCAGGAATGAAATGGCAACTTGGCCAGAGCTCATTCCGGACGTGAGTTTCCTTTTGATTTAATTCATACCAACTGGAAGAATAATTTCAGGGTTATGTGTGAAAGGATCAGTTGACACCATATTGGATTACTCCATATCTCAGACTGTAATCCAGAAGACAGCAGGGTGTCACCCTTCTGATGTGTTTTAATCTCTTTGTTTAGTGAGCAGCCTCCTCAATTGCCATAGTATTTCGGTATTTCCACATAAAACTCCAGGTGGTCAGTGCAGACCTTTCAAGTGATGCTATCACTGAAGACTAATCCTTTCACCATGTGGATATTTACCAATTTCCAGCATTGAGCAGAAAATTTATGAAGTACCTACATGGCCACATCTCATTCTTTACCACAGTTCGCTTTTCATCTCATTCAACTCATACCAATACATGACTTGAATTTGAATGACACAATATGCAGGAGTGGTTTCGAGGTACTGGGCATGAAGGTATTAAATCTTATGCATGCCTATAGTTCACTCAGGTGATCAACTAGGACAACAAATGAAGCGAGAGAAGATCAGACCTTGAGGTGAGTGCCTACAGATTTCCCAGAGGTCTACAGAGTGATCTCACTGCAAACAATCAACAGTTTGACTATTGATATAAAGTGTCATTGCTTATCCCCAGAAAACCATCAGATATCGATATTCTAATTTGTCTTTAAAAGCACACTCACAACCTGAATAGTAGTACTGATTATACTTGACACAAGTAGAACGAAATATAATGTCTTAATGGATTTTGTATTGATGTACTAATGGATGAAGACATGCTAAAAACCCTACTACTGACTCTCATACTCATTTCCTTCTGGCGTGTTTTGGGTTTATATGAGCTCAGCAAGGCTCACCAGTGTAACAGATAAAATCCAATATCCAAAAGTGATTCGGGTGCTACTGGAGTGAAAGGATCACCTCCTCAAACTGCGAAACAATTTTTGTTATGAAATGTGTAACGAGCAAGTAACTGTGGGGTATTATCTGCCTTATAGCCTAGAGTCCCAAGTGTTCATCATACTCTGTGAGCAGCATGTGTCACGCTTCACTTTCCGCTTTTTCCCATACTGATCTATTGAGAGATCTTCACATTTTTTAGCAGCATGGTCTGATAAGGCCATCTGTCATTCCAGCGGGAAACATATTTTCAGCCATATTCACATATTTGTTGGCTCATTAAAAGGAGCTACACTATTGAACTGAAACAAACCTTATTAGGTTAACACATGCTTGTTTACTGCAAAAGTCCAGTTTTAATATCAACATATCGAATCCAACCATGTATGGTCATCTGCATATGTGTTCACTTTGCATCAGGTGCCACACTCTTAAATCTAAATGGACCTTTTTGAATAATACAGTGCTATTGACTGCGGGAGACCACTTATCACAGATATTACAATCAATCTGCATATGTGTCTTAGCATCAGGTGCTGTACTCTTGATCTGAGGAGAACCTTAATGAATAATACATGGTTATTGGTGGCAGGAGATGACTTATCGCAGATATTAGATCCAAGTAGGTATGCTCACCTGCATATCTATCATGGGGTATCCTTTCAATAAGGGAATGTACATAAACTGAATGCCCTCAAAACCGCACACTGCTACTATACTGATATGATACGCGCATATAAACAAGATTTGGCATCTTCCACACACATGCAATCTATGTACAATCAAGTGTGTGAAGAGTGGGTGTCATCTTGTATAGGGCCTGGTAAGCAACAGTAGTTGCCCTTCCTACTACATGAGTTTCCCATTTACATATTCACTACTCACACCTAAGTGTCGTCTGTAATTCGCCATATCAGCTGGACACGACTCAATATTGGGTAAGATGGGCCATTCAATTTCCGCTTCCATTTTCAGGTCTAATTGAATATGACCACTGTAAATGAAAGAATTTGATTCAATTCGATTTGATTTGATGTACGATCAATCAGGATTGCCTCAAGCGATATGGTCTTTGTGCGCCTCAATCTCTGAAGCCATTAACACTCATGGTACTTAAGTGATTACCTTGACAACAGCAAATGATGGGAAGCTCATCCTCACTCCTATTCACATATATCACATCCGTGATATAGTTCCAGGAATCGCTTCTACAATGGATGACAGGAGCTTTGGAAGATGCTAATTCTAGCTAGTATAGTGATATGGGTACTGGAATCCTGTTCGTAATAAATTTCAGAAATTTGGGAAGATGCTAGTTCTAGCTAATAAGTGATATAAGTACAGGAATCCTGTCTACAAGAGATTTCAGAAATTTGCGAAGATGCTAGTTTTAGCTCATAAGTGATATTGATACAGGAATCCTATCAACAATGGATGTCAGGAGTTTGGGAAGATGCTAGTTGTAGCTCATGAGTGATATGGGTGCAGGAATCCCATCTACAATAAATTTCAGGAATTTGGGAAGATGCTTATTCCTGCTAATAAGTAATATCATTCCAACTGGATTCGAAAAACACGATACACAAGAATTATTTAGGGGTTGTATGTTAAAGGATATTGACAGGCAACTGTATATCACAGACTTCAATCCAGAGGACAGCAGGGTGAATTATCCTCTCTGATGTGTGTCACTGTTTGTTTACTGAGCAGCCTCCCTAATTGCCACAGTAATTCAGTTTTCTTTACGAAACTCCAGATGGGCAGTGCAGGTTATCAAGTGATGCCATCACTAGAGATCATCCCTTTCACTACTTCATCTATATCCAACCGTGTGGCTATTTCATCAGTTTCCAGCTCACGTTAGTGAGCAGGAAAGTGGTGAAATACCCACATGGCCACATCTCATACCCTACCACAGGTCGCTGTTCACCATATTCAAATCATACCACTACAAGACTTGAATTCGAAGGACACAATATCCATGGGTGATTTCAAGGTCCTGGGTGTGAATGCGTAGAGATCTATTTGTGCCTCATGTTCAGATAAGAGATCAACTTGGACAACAAACGAAGCGAGATAAGGTCAAATATTGAGGTGTGTGCTTACAGATTTCCCAGAGGTCCACCCTGTGATCTCTCTTATGCAAACAATCAGCAGTTCGAATATTGAAACAACGTGCCATTGCTTATCCTCACAAGATCACACAAGACAATCAGATAGCGATATTCTGATTCGTCTTTAGAAGCACACTCATACTTCGAACAGTAATACTGAATGTACTCAACATGAGCAGGGTGAAATGTAATGAAGTTCTTTTCTTTTGGGGCATTATGGGTTTATACGAGCTCAACCAGTCTCCGCAGTGTAACTGATGACATCCGATATCCAAGAGGGATTTGAGTCCTATTGGAGTGAAAGGGTTAACCACTGAAACTGAGAAATAAGCATCGTCGTAAGATGTGTAACAAGCTAGAAGTAAATTTGAGGTGACAACTGTCTCAAAGCCTGGACGTACAAGTGTTCACCATACTTCGTGAGCAGCATGTGTCAGACTTTCTTTTCCGCCTTTTCCCATACTGATCTATTATTAGATTTTCACATACATTAGCAACATGGTCTAATAGCACTCTATGTGAGTGGACATCTGTGATTCCGGCAGCAACATATTGTCAGCCTGCTTTTCATATGTGTTGGCTCAGAAAAAGGTGCTGCACTCCTGAACTGAAATAGACCTTATTGAATTGACACGTGGCTGTTCACTGCAAGAGCCCACATTCAATACCAACATATCAAATTCAGCTAGGAATGACAATCTGCATATGTGTTTGTTCAGCATCAGGTGCTACACTTTGAAACTTGAACAAACCTCAATTAATCAACACACAGCTATTGACAGCAGTTTACTACTTTTTAAAGGTATCATGGTTAATCTGCATATATGTCTTAGCATCAGGTGCGGCATTCTTGATCTAGAGGGACCGTCATTGAATAATAAATGGCTACTGGCGGCAGGAGACAGAATACCTGACATATTAAATCCAAGTAGGTATCATAAGTTGCATATTCATAGATGGATATCTTTTCAATAAGGGAAGGAATGTACATGAACTGAATGTATCAATACTGCACACTGATACTATACCGATATGATACACACATGGTAACAAGATTTGACATCTTCTACACACATGACGTCTATTGAGAATCAGGTGTGAGAAGGGTGGGTGTCATCTCGCATGGGGCCTGGTGAGCGGCAGTGGTTGTCCTACCTACTACATGAGTTTCCCATTCACACATTCACTACTCACACCTAGTTGTCATCTGTAATTTGCCACATCAGCTGCACACAAGTTAATATTGGATGAGATTGGCCATTCAATTCCGGCTTCCATTTTCTGGTCTAATTGAATATGCCCAATATAATTGAAATAATTTGATTTGATTTGATCTGATCTGATTTGATGTGCAATCCATCAGGATTGCAATGTGGTGGCAGCATGCCGCGAGCATTATGGTCTTTGCATTCCTCATTCTCTGAAACTATCAACACTCTCACTACTTGAGTAATTTCCATTCATGTGTCCATTTAATCAATTCACACCATATGCCACTTGACCCAATCTTATTCGTTACCACAATTTGCTTTTCATATAATGCGACTCAGACCATTAGAAGCCTAGCAAATAGACTAGAAAGACATATGTCAACATCATATCTGCAATATAGTTCCAGGATTCCTGTCTGGAACAGATGCCAGGAAACTGAGAACATACTAATTCTAACTAAAAGGTGATCTAGGAACAGGAATCCCACCTACAAAAGATGTCAGTAAGTTGGGAAGATTATAATTCTAGCTAATAAGTAATCAAGGTACAGGAATCCCATCTACAATAGATGTCAGGCAATTGAGAAGATACTATTGTAGCTGATAAGTAATATAGGTACATGAATCCAGTCATAGATGTCCGGAAGATTCTGATTGCATTGAATAATTTTCCATATCTCACGTAGCTACCCTAGGCCTCAACAATCATAAGAAGGCCTTCACCTCTGGGAAAAATGTCTGTCACAAAGGGTGACGTCACGCACATGGCGTGAGAAGGACGGTGTACTTCAAATCTCAGTCACACCCCCCAGGATACGACGGTGTTTCATTTTCGTAAACTTTATATATATATACATATACATATGTCTGTGTGTGTATATCATCTCAGATGACAGATGTGGAGAATATTCTTAGTATCTAATTAAAAAATTTGACTCCAACAAATACACAAAATGCTGTAGAGTATCGCAGCAGGAAATGACATTGAGGATTATTAACATTGACACTTTCACTACTGAATTGCTTTCTATCCATGTGGTTCCTTTATCAATTGATAAAAAAGCCATATGGCCTGATCTTTTTCACGGCTACAGTTTTGCTTTTAGTTCTAATCAGCCTTCCAAATAGACCACAAAGGCACGATATCCAAAGGAGATTCAGGGGCTATTGTGGTGAAAACGTAACTATGTCCTGTCCAACCGCGGCAGTGATGGTGACCTAATATAGAAGGCTTTTAGGAAATTTTACTGAGTTTTCTTTTACTGGAAAAATTCTTCTCTAATGACATTTTTAAGTATGTTCAGTCATACCTGGTAGACATCATACTATATCGAACAACCCAGGGAATAGAGGAACATATATATATAAATATATATATATATATATATATAGGTGAATTTGTGTATACGGATTCGTAGAAGATGATATTATTCACCAGTCTTGCCAATATATATGCCCCCCAGAGGATGTTGGCAGTTATCTGCAGGATGTATGGAGATGACTTATAGTGATATTGGTGGATGGTTCAGATTGATTGTGGGAATTGGCAGACAGGTTCTGAATAGAAGGGGATGGGTATTTACTAATACTGGGTATGTCTTCATCCTCTCCCTGTCATTCTTTAGTCGAATCTTCTACACCATCCAGAACAGAGTCAGCAGTTTTTCAGCCCTTATCCATCTTATCTATATCATTCCCAAGCAAGGTAGGCATCAACAATGATGTACTTTACATTTGAATAATTTTCTTGCGACCAATTTCGACTCAGTACACACGAACATCCAATGAAGATTGACAGACATAAATCTATCCTCAAACATATCACTTCAGCTGATGAAGCAGATTACTTGAATGACTATTTCGCATATATCTTGTTCAGTTTTCTACATTCATGGAGTGTTTGTCAGCCTATGTACTCCGCAGGACCTCTATAGGACCTAGACGGTGTGTAATGGTCGGATTTGAATGAAATGAAAGGCAAACTGTCTTAGGGAGAAATATTTTGCCATGTTGCTATCCAATCAATTCACAGCTCACTAGCGTGTGCACTGAATTCATGGAATGGTCACATGGATGGATATCAATGCAGTAATTAGAGGGTTAGGTTAGGTTATTTTACAGTGAGAACATACAGTGAGAACAGTGGGAGCAAATCTATGATTAAATCAAGGAACTTGGGAAGGTCAGAACACTTCTTGACAGAAACACCTCTAAGATGCCTCGCAAGATTTAGCTGACACCCTCCCTCATATCACGATGTTTTTAGTTACAGTTACTAATGCATGAGTGGAGTGCACAAACCTTCGCTAAACACAATTCACACCTCACTGCCTTGTATACATGCAACTTTGAAGAAGAGGCAGATTGGACACTCAACGTCAGAAACAGCTTACTCAGCACCTTTCACAATTGCCTATGAAATTATTCTGACACAAGAGAAACACTTACTCACCAAAGCCTAAATGAGAAACTGCTTGCGTCAGTAACTTGATTGAAGATGTCAGAAATGATGTCTGTTTAAATTATGTTAGAATCAGAACTAAACAGATTGAAAACAACCACAGATGATCCAACTAGATGTTATTATTCAATATTGATGAAGTCCTGCTATGTCATGCATTGATCATAGAATCATCTGCCCGCCTAGTTTTGTATGGTAATAGGCATGACCTGCATAGGTATAACCATTGATTGAATTCATCTGTGATTATTATTGAGAAATATCTCGACACAATATACAAGAATCATTTAGAGGCTGTGTGTGGAAGGATTTTTAACACCATACTAGGCTACTCCATATCCCAGACAATAATCCAGAGGATAGCCAGATGTATTACATGCTCTGGTGGTTTCACTAAGTTTTTTTACTGAGCAGCCTCCCCAATTGCCACTATAGTTTAGTCTCTCCTCATGGAACCAAAGGTGGCCTGTGCAGAATTTTCAAGTAACGCCATCCCCTGAAACTAATCCATCCATGTGGATATTTCATCAAATTCCACCTCATTCCAGTGAGCTGTGAATGGATGAGATATCCACCTGGCCGTCTCATTCACTACCACATTCCACTTCCCATTTCTTTCAAACTAAGACATTGAAAGCCTTGAACTTGAAAGACACAATATCCACGGGTGATCTCGAGGTCCTAGGTGTGAATGTGTTGAATTATATTAGTTATTATAGTTCAGTTGAATGTCCCTTTGGAAAACAAAGGAAGTGAGAGAAGTTCAAACCTTGAGGTGAGTGCATATAGATTTCACAGAGGTCTACGGTGTAATCTTCCTGATGCAAAAAAATCGGTTATTGAAACAAAGTGTCATCACATATTTCAAGAGAAGCATTAAATATTGATATCCTGATCTGTCATTAAAAGTATACTCACAACCTGAATAAAAGTATTGATTGAATTCAAGATGAGCAGAGTGAAATGTGATGAAATTCTGATGGATTTCTCATTGATGTTTTAATGGATGAAAATCCCTTTGGCGTAAGACATCCTATATCTCATGGGGATTCAAGGTTTGTATGAGTGGATAGGTTAACCACATAAATGAGAAATAAGCTTTGCTGTTAGATGTGTAATGAGTGAGATGTGACTTTAGGGAAACAAGTGTCTTCAGGCCTGCAAGTACAAGTGTTCACCATACTTCATGAGCAGCATGAGTCAGGCTTTTTTTTTCCACATTTTCCCATGCTGATCTATTAATAGATCTTCACATACTTTAGATATCGCTGTATGTGAGCAGCCATCTGTCATTCCAGCAGCAACATATCTTTAGTCATCTCTGCAGATATGAGTGCTACACACTCGAACTGAAACAAACCTTATTAAGTTACACATGGCTGTTCACTGCAAGAGCCCTCTTTTCAGACCAACATATCAAATCAAACTAGGTATGGCCATCTGCATCTGTGTTGGTTTAGCATCAGATACCACACTCTTAACCATGACCGAACCTTTTTCAATTGACACACAGCTATTGACAGCAGTTTGACACTTATCACAGATATTACATCCGATCTGCATATGTGTCTTAGCATTATGTGCTGCACTCTTTATCTAAAAAGAACGCTATCACACATATTGAATCCAAGTAGACATGGTGATCTGCATATCCCTCATGGGATATTCCATCAATAAGGTAATGGATGTTTATAGCATGTCTATGCAATTGTAACTGCGACATTGTCACAGCACATTGCCTGGTCATTGTCAGAGCACAATGCCGACTCAGTTTTCGCCGTGACGTCATCAATTTGACCTGGTTCGATAGAACGTCGACTTCTATTCGGACATGTTCGGTAATCTCCGTGCGACTTCGGGTCGGCCATCTTGCTCGTATCTAGGTCCCGATTCTCCGCTCGAAGACGCAAACGAACATGTCGATTGGCAGCTTTTCGTCAAATTTGAAGGTATTTCTCGAGAGTTTGCAGATATTTTAGCGAGTCAGAACAATAATTAACCCCGTGCACGTGTCGGCGATCAGCGCCGATTCGTTTTGGACATGCTCGGCTCGACTCGGGTTTCTCCGATGGCGTTACGATCGCCGATGTTTGGCTCGTTTGTTATTGCGTGTCAGTCAATCCTCGCACTACCATATTTGGACATAGTGGGCGTGGCCTATCGATTCGATTTCGTTCGGCTTGACTCGGGTTTCTCTGATGGCGTTACGATCGGCAATCTTCTCCGATTCGCACATGTTTGGCTCGTTCGTTATGGCGGCGGCTCTTGTTCAAATCCGGGTCAGTTTATCGTCTCATTTTCGATAAATAATATGCTATAAAAGGTTTTAAGCTTCCCCCAGCGGGCTGTGTGCTGTGTCCATAAAGTGGAAGAGGAGGACATGGTGTATCAGAAAACTGCCAAAACAAGATCTTGGGAGTACCCTCCACAGAGAGGCCCTTAGCCCATGGACAGTCTTCCCCCTCCAGGCCCAATGTGAGCAAGGTTCCGGAAGTTCGTTCATTTTCTACTTAACTAGATGTCCTCCATCTCCTTAATACTCACCAGACTTGGATCTGCGTGCAACGCAGGTTCATCATCCTTGAAAGTGGTGCTCTTTTGCAGTAAGGTGAGTACTTGCATGGGTGGATGTTACCCCATGGTGGGGGAAGTGAGTACTTAACACCCAATTTCCCATCTGATGTCACTCCATCTCAAGTACTCACGACACTTCAAAGCATGGCAAGCAAGAGCACAGCAGTAGATGGCATGTGTAAGTTGAATGTAGGCTCAAAGAGAAGATCAGTGAGTGAAGAACCAGAACACCATACATATAAGTCAAGTATATTTATTATATGAGAAACTTCTACATAAAATCAGGTGCGAAAACACAATCCAAAGGTCAACAATTTGCTGGTTAATCCATTCGATTATACATTACTGTATGGGCATCTGTGCCCATTCAAGGATATATCATGTAGTGGATCATAGATCACAGGTTAGTGAAAGATGCCTCGTAGAGCAGCACACAG
Source organism: Nereis procera (assembly GCA_032360585.1). Taxonomy (NCBI): domain Eukaryota; kingdom Metazoa; phylum Annelida; class Polychaeta; order Phyllodocida; family Nereididae; genus Nereis; species Nereis procera. The sequence goes on along the minus strand of JAUOBU010248809.1, from coordinate 298 downwards.
GCCTGATATAAAGGTGACAGGAATATCAATAGCATGTAGCCATTAGGGCAACACAACAAGAGATCATAGAAGATGACCCTATGGGTCGAGGTAGGATGAGCCCTGGAAAGGTCGGAAGTTCAAGATGAGGTTTGACAGGGTGGTATACACAGAGCTCAGAAAGAAAGGCACATTAAGAAGTATGATAAGATATTATAGCATGTCCATGCAATTGTAACCGCGACATTGTCACAGCACATTGCCTGGTCTTGGTGAGAGCACATTGCCGACCCAGTTTTTCGCCGTGACGTCATCAAGT
>JAUOBU010248808.1:0-19812 GCA_032360585.1 Nereis procera | reverse complement strand
GGTGTTGTTGTTGTGGAGGGCGTTGTTGTGGTTGATGGTGTAGTGGTGGTGGATGGAGTTGTTGTTGTTGATGGTGTAGTGGTTGTCACTGGTGTGGTTGTGGTGGATGGAGTGGTTGTTGTTGATGGTGTTGTTGTTGTTGATGGCGTAGTGGTTGTCACTGGTGTGGTTGTGGTTGATGGTGTTGTTGTTGTGGATGGTGTTGTTGTCGTTGATGGTGTAGTGGTTGTTATTGGTGTGGTTGTGGTTGATGGAGTGGTTGTTGTAGATGGTGTTGTTGTGGTTGATGGTGTTGTGGTACTTGATGGTGTTGTTGTTGTGGAAGGAGTAGTAGTTGTTGATGGTGTTGTTGTTGTGGATGGAGTTGTTGTAGTTGATGGTGTAGTGGTTGTCGCTGGTGTGGTTGTTGTGGATGGTGTTGTTGTTGTGGAAGGTGTTGTTGTGGTTGATGGTGTAGTGAAGGTGGATGGAGTGGTCATTGTTGAAGGTGTTGTTGTAGTTGATGGTGTTGTGGTAGTCGGTGGTGTGGTTGTGGTTGATGGTGTTGTAGTCATTGATGGTGTTGTTGTGGTGGATGGAGTGGTTGTTGTGGATGGTGTTGTTGTTGTTGATGGTGTGGTGGTGGTGGAAGGAGTGGTCGTTGTTAATGGTGTTGTTGTGGTTGATGGTGTTGTGGTAGTCGATGGTGTTGTTGTTGTAGATGGTGTAGTAGTCGTTGATGGTGTAGTGGTTGTTGTGGATGGAGTTGTTGTGGTTGATGGTGTAGTGGTAGTCGATGGTGTTGTTGTTGTAGATGGTGTTGTTGTTGTGGATGGAGTTGTTGTGGTTGATGGTGTAGTGGTGGTGGATGGAGTTGTTGTTGTTGATGGTGTTGTGGTAGTCGATGGTGTTGTTGTTGTTGTTGATGGAGTAGTAGTCGTTGATGGTGTTGTTGTTGTGGAGGGCGTTGTTGTGGTTGATGGTGTAGTGGTGGTGGATGGAGTTGTTGTTGTTGATGGTGTGGTGGTTGTCACTGGTGTGGTTGTGGTGGATGGAGTGGTTGTTGTGGATGGTGTTGATGTCGTTGATGGCGTAGTGGTTGTCACTGGTGTGGTTGTGGTTGATGGTGTTGTTGTTGTGGATGGTGTGGTTGTTGTGGATGGTGTTGTTGTCGTTGATGGTGTACTGGTTGTCACTGGTGTGGTTGTGGTTGATGGAGTTGTAGTGGTGCTTGGTGTTGTAGTGGTTGGTGTAGTTGTGGTCACTGCAATATGAACAAGAATGATCTGAAATCACTGCTATCTATGTAATGCAATTTGTATATCCGTCGGGAAACATCTTCAAATGGCTGTAATAGGTATATTCCCTCTCAAATATTCAGCATACCCTATGCGAGACTTGCGAAATGAGTGCTGTTCGATGCCTGATTCTTTCACAACTATAACTTCTATATAACCCTTAGATGTCAAGTTCAATTGGAAGGGTCCTAATGATCCCATTCGAATTGAATGGTTACTGTAGAAGGGAATAAGACCTGACCACATGGCTATTTCATCAGTTTCCATCTTGCTAACATGAGCTGTGAATTCATGAAATGATGACATGGATGGAAGTGAAGAAGGTAGGTAAAGGATTAATTGAAGTGCCCAAACATGACTCATGGGTTATATATTTTGCTTGATTCATTGCTCCCCCCCCCCCCCAACTTGAAAGTTCTAGACGAGCAAAAACCTAGTCCTGAAATGTTGCAGAGGCACATCTTGTAGCTGACCTCAGGACTTGAGATTCAAAAAGATGTGGATGAAGACACCAACGACAATGAAGATGATGACAATGATGATGACCACGCAGAAGACGATGACGAGGAGGAAGATGCCAGTGGTAGGTAGCAGACTGTACTACTTACAGACATAAGTGAAGCATCCCCAGATCTCAATCATTACTCCAGTGTAGTCGTCACTTCCATCAGTGGTGGCTTCCAGGCGAATGCTGATCTCGGCAAGCTCCTTCATTGGGCTGAAAGTGACTGGAGCTGATGTGCTGAGACTGTTGTAGATGCCATCCCAGGTGAACAAAGTTTCTGCATCCTCATGCTTCAGACCCAGAGAGAAATGCTTCACATTTCCTAAAAGAAGAATATGCAACTATAAATCTGTTCAACTGTAACTGTTTATCCATCTTTATAAATTTATTTATTGTGATAGATGAATGTCATCATCATATGTCTATGTCGAAGTGATGTACACAAAAGTCTGCCAGCAAGCATTCAGTAATCTTTATATTGAGAGTCTGGTCTATCATTGCCAATGACCTGTCTGGTTGACCCTGCTGGCAATTCACAGCCAGACAATATTTACCCTTTGCTGCATAGAATATCAAATGATGCCCACCTGCTGAACGCAGAAGACACACAACCGCCTTGCTGCCTTGCTGCATCTGTGCCAAATTGTATTTGGGTTGATCCATCTTCTTTAAGCCCTATGACTGTAGTGCTCAAGAGTGATGGATCAACCTTGCAACAGTTTGCCATATAGGCATCCAGCAGGTAGGCACATTTAGCATCATAAGAATTTAGCAGGTCAGCATCGCATGGCATTATTCATTTTCATGAATGCCATTTCCATATGACACCACTGGATTCAAACTTTGCACCAGTAAAACTGCAAATTTTTCCCCAAGAAACTGGGACCCTCACTCCACTTCTGCTGTAAGAAAAAAACATGTCATCTAGTGCATATCTTAAGTTCTACGATCTGTCTGATGGCATGTATACATGATGGATCGATCTGTCTTACATACCATGAATTTTTATTTCATAGACAAGTACTGGTTCAAGGTTGCCAGCTACGGTGAGATCAATGGTGATTTCGGGCTGCTCGCTGGTGACGGGAACAAGCTTCAGTCCTTCACCACCAGGGAGGTAGCGAAGATCGCCAAGAGAACCTTCCAGAGGTAGCTGCACATTCTCAACTGTGATGGCTTGTTCAGGCAGCATGTCCACTCGGTTCAGTCCATCCAAGATAGTACATTCGGCTGCAACAGGCAAGAAAATATTTAAACATTCAATTTCTATAGATGAACACACACACACACACACACACACACACACACACACACACATGCACGCATGCACACATACATACATCCATATATGCACTAATGCATATATATACACATATGCACACATACATTCACACATCGCAGCAAACATACGACGTTGCTTAGACGTTTGCATAACGTGGCAACGCCAGCTGTGTGTTGGCTGGGATATGCATACACATATACACATGCATACACACCATCAAACACACAAATACACACTCTCATATACTTGGTCGCTGGTACAAGCTGTTGTCAGGGCAGAATGGTGACTCTGTTGCATCATATATCGCCAGGTTGCTGGCTCTCAACAGGAGAATGTATTGCTTTTATGATACCACCACTGCTGTTTTGATATAACTTGCGTGACAAGGAGTGAATAACTGTGGTTCTGTTCCAATTTATCACCTTTACTATGACAACCACTGAATTCCACTTGGATATTTTCTTTCCAGTCCATCCCGATGACTCCCAATGGTTCGATATGAATGAAACAAATTGGCCATGTGGCCAATTCATCAATTCACAGCTCACTTGTGTGAGCTGTGAATTAATGAAATAGCCAAATGGCTGGAAACTAGCGAAGTAGTGAAAAGATTGATGTGAAATGCATTGAGAAATCAGCGCCAATCATCATATACACAATATGGCCAAGATCGGATCTAAGTCATGTTGTTTCAACAAAACTGTACGTCCATTGCACTCTATGATCTTCATTTTCACACTAGTAGACACCTTTTCAGTACTAGGCGTATGATAACAACCGCAAAGCCTTCCATGGTCACACTGACTCTCCTCACAAGGATTTGTTGAGAAATCCTATCGTAAAATGTCATTTCATTCATATTTCAGTTTCAGTTTGAGTGTCAGTTTTGTCATTCAATTATGGAGTTTGGGCTGACCCATGGAATCCCAGGTGACAAAGCACTAGCGATTTACAAAACATATGGTGTGATAGCCTGACTCAGGCTTCCATCATGAACTGCATTGCATCTGTTGACATCATTGAGACACATGCTTACTAATGCATTATCCATGAGGAATACCAGAAATTGATTGATTGAGTAGTATTTCCCGCTTCTTCAACGCATACTGGATTATATGAGATTGCATATCAATACATCACTGATCAGGAATGTGATCTATTTTTCTATTTGATCGGATAAAATATAACAAGCCCTGGTGAAATCATGTCACATTGACTGCTCTGCATTCTGCAAAGAATGCAAATCAAATGGGCACCTACGTGTTGTGGTTACAGTTGTCGTGGCTGTTGGTGTAGTTGTGGTGGATGGCGTTGTAGTAGTTGATGGTGTTGTGGTTGTCACTGGTGTGGTTGTGGTTGATGGAGTGGTTGTTGTTGTTGTGGTTGATGGTGTAGTTGTTGTGACTGGTGTGGTTGTTGTGGATGGTGTTGTTGTGGTTGATGGTGTAGTTGTGGTTGATGGGGTTGTGGTTGTTACTGGTGTAGTTGTGGTTGATGGAGTGGTTGTTGTGGAAGGTGTGGTTGTGGTTGATGGAGTGGTTGTTGTGGATGGTGTTGTTGATGTGGATGGTGTTGTTGTTGTTGATGGCGTAGTGGAAGTGGAAGGAGTGGTCGTTGTTGATGGTGTTGTGGTAGTGGATGGAGTTGTGGTAGTGGATGGGGTTGTTGTGGTTGATGGGGTAGTTGTGGTATAAGGAGTTGTGGTTGTTGATGGTGTGGTGGTAGTGGATGGAGTTGTGGTGGAAGATGGTGTAGTTGTTGTTGATGGAGTTGTGGTGGTTGATGGTGTAGTTGTGGTTGAGGGTGTGGTTGTAGTGGATGGAGTTGTAGTAGATGATGGTGTAGTGGTGGATGATGGTGTAGTTGTTGTCACTGGTGTTGTGGTCGTTGGTGTGGTGGTCATTGATGGAGTGGTTGTTGTTGAAGGTGTGGTCGTTGTTGATGGTGTTGTGGTCGAGGATGGAGTCGTGGTCATCATTGGTGTTGTCGTGTATGCTACAAAAGAATAATATACATGTAGATTAGTCTGGATTTCTGAAATGCTTGGATTTATTCTGGTATTGAGTGCATGCCAAAACATGACTCATCAGCGGCATTACATGAATCCTTCTTCAAGTACAACCCAATTCCTAATTGCAATGTAGAGCCACCAATAACTAGACACACATTACTGTCTAAGCAACTATACAAGATGGGATGATGTCTGATCAGCCACTGTAAAAATGATGAATGGAATGGCCCAGATGCCGAGCTGACATATGACGATGCTCATTACTCATTACTGTCAGTGTTTGTTTACACACTTGATCATACTACAGTGGAGGTTGACATACCATCTGTTTATCTCGGCTAGTAATCTTATAAAGCCCATTAGGCTTCTTTGCATCTGATCAAGGATGTTATATAATAAGGTCAGGGGTCAATTTGGGCATGTCCTTGCAGATATTTACACTGTAGCATATTAGCACAGCCATAATCATACTTAAACCCTATCATATTAAATAAACAGCTTTCATCCGCATTCTGACAACACTCATACCTTATGACCTGATGATACATATACATATATAATCATTGTCAGTGTTACTTACAAACAACTTCGAAACATCCATAGATGTCGATGGTGAAGATGTAGAGTGGTGCATTTGCATCAGTTGGCATCTCAGGGATGATCTTCAGCATGTCAATATCATGTGGTGGCTCATAGAAAAAGTCTCCAATGACCTCCGCGTTGTCCTCCAGGATGACCCAGTCCTTGTCATCATCCTTGGCTTTCATGAGGATGGTGACCTACAAGGCATAATCGTGTGCACATTAGTGAAAGTATTTCATTAGATAAACTCTGTCAAGTCTCTAACAGTCTATAAATTGCCTGGTACACGAATTCATCTCCTGGCACCATGACTAATAGGTCGCTCTGTTCGCTATGCACATCACCAACAAATGCACACACACACACACACACGCACACACACACACACACACACACACACACACACACACACACACACACACACACACACACATGTATATATATACATTTGTTATTAGTTGGAAATTATGTTTGAGACAAATATTCCCAGTTGCACGGGCGATAAGACCATAGAATGTGTTTAAAATACCTTAGTCAGATCTTATTCCCAACTATTTGGATTTCGCCTCTTTCATATCAGACCATTGGAAGGCTTCCAAATAGACTTGAAAGACACCACATTCATGTGTGTTTCGAGGATTATGGTAGTTCAAGGATACATCTGTAGGTGTTCCTATCCTCAAAATCGACTCAATCAGCTCTCCTTGGGCTATTACTGCCTCCAGAAACAATGTCATCCAACTCAATGTTGCGAACATGAGTATGTTGACCCTTCTCTATGATAACCCCAAAATCACTGTTGTGTATTGTGTTTTTCAAGTCCAATAATAAGGCTCCTACTTGTCCAATTTGAATGAGATGAAGAGCAAATTGTAGTAAGGAGAAAGATCTGGCCATATGGCTATTCCATCAATTCCTGGTGTGAGTTTTGAACTGATTGAATTGCCACATTGGTGGATATTAATGAAGCAGTGAAAGGGTTAAATTGGGTCATCATAAGCAACACATCAAAAATGGATGCAGAACGCTTATTATGGTCCCATCTGAGTGAAATGAAAATCATCTCAAATCATTGCATAAATGACTGCAATGGTTGATGGAGATCAGCCAGGTGAGGGTTATGTTGACGCATATGTGTGCAGTTGGCATCACTTGTCCAAAAGCAACTGTGAGCCCTTCGTGCTGCATTCTTTCTCCATCGAATGGAATTCATTTTCAGCTCCCCATGTCACAATATAGCCTTTAATAGGACAATAAACTCAACCCAATCAATCAACAGTTGATGGACCTAGTAGATCTAGGACCTCGCTAAGATGATTGCCGCCATATGGCTAATATTGAGCCGGTACTCACTGAGGCAATATTGCCGGTGATGCGGATCTTGCTGACTGGGATGGCCGTATCCGGGTCAGTGTGGTAGTCCGCAGTGTTGAGGTCGACAATGACATAAGACTTGGTGGCCTCACCGGAAGTGACGGGCAGGAGAGCCCCAGCTCCATCAGGTCGAATATCAGTAGCTGGGTTGTTGCTCAGACTGTTAGGTCCAACATCAATCCATGCATCAGGAACGTAATCGGTGCCAGTCAGACCCCAGATGAACACACAATCTATAAAGAAATATCGATTTGCATAAACCATTTGTGACATTAGATTCCTTTGAGATTCTCTCTCCACCCAGTTCTGTTACATGTCTTACTTGGACATACTTCACCTATTGTAATTTTTGTTGTATATTTGTTGAAGAGAAGCTATTGATTGTTCGTATGATTTCGTAGCTTTGTATTGACACATTAAGTGGGGAAGGAGATTGGCTGCATAGCCCATCTCATACCCAAGTCTGAATAAATATTTTTGAATCCTTTCCGAATCTGATGACCCCTCCAAGGGTGTAGAAAATTGTCACACCCATGACCATTCATATCAAGGTACGCCATAAAATTATGACATTAACTAGAACTAACATATTTCACGGAATGAGGTATGATGTCATGAATCCATTAATAGTCTCTTCACGATGGTGATCGTAAGTATCTTTATGGTGGATTGCTCCAGCCAGTAAGTCACCAAGAACATCAATCAGGTGGAGATACATTATGTGCATGGAGGTTTTTTTAGAGGACTTCATCCTCACTTGAGCAGTGATTTAGTTTGCGAAGCCATCAACAAATCATTGCTACGATCATGAAGTGATTACCCAGCAAATCCAAGCCATCTAAAAGACGTCCTTACGATGTCAGTCACATCTTGCCCAGTTGACATGGTCGTAGAGGGTAATGCATGCAGGAAGCTTTGAAAATATGAATGGACAATTGCGTGTGATGGAATTTTTAAACTGAGAATAGAGAGCACATTGAACTTACATGGAGTTGTTGTGGTTGATGATGGTGTCGTTGTGGTCGATGGTGTGGTTGAGCTTGATGGTGTTGTTGTAGTTGATGGTGTTGTTGTGGTCGATGGTGTCGTAGTTGTTGAAGGTGTTGTTGTAGTAGATGGTGTCGTTGTGGTTGATGGAGTAGTTGTTGTGGATGGGGTTGTAGTTGTAGATGTCGTGGTCGTGGTTGATGGGGTTGTTGTTGTCACTGGTGTGGATGTTGTTGATGGGGTAGTTGTGGTTGATGGTGTAGTTGTAGTTGATGGAGTTGTAGTTGATGGAGTTGTAGTTGTGGAAGGAGTAGTTGTAGTTGATGGTGTTGTCGTTGTCATCGGTGTGGTAGTGATTGATGGGGTTGTGGATGTTGATGGAGTTGTGGTAGTCGATGGAGTTGTTGTGGTTGTCGCTGGTGTGGTTGTTGTTGATGGAGTTGTGGTTGTTGATGGTGAAGTTGTGGTTGATGGTGTGGTTGTAGTTGATGGTGTGGTTGTTGTTGATGGTGTGGTTGTAGTTGATGGTGTGGTTGTGGTTGTTGATGGTGTAGTTGTGGTTGATGGTGTGGTTGTTGTTATTGGTGTTGTAGTGGTGGATGGTGTGGTTGTTGTTGATGGTGTGGTTGTTGTTGATGGTGTAGTGGTAGTTGATGGTGTGGTTGTTGTTGATGGTGTAGTAGTGGTGGATGGTGTGGTTGTTGTTGATGGTGTGGTTGTTGTTGATGGCGTGGTTGTTGTTGACAGTGTGGTTGTTGTCGATGGTGTGGTTGTTGTTGATGGTGTGGTTGTTGTTGATGGTGTAGTTGTGGTGGATGGTGTGGTTGTTGTTGATGGTGTGGTTGTTGTTGATGGTGTAGTTGTGATTGATGGTGTGGTTGTTGCTGATGGTGTGGTAGTTGTTGATGGTGTGGTAGTTGTTGATGGTGTGGTTGTTGTTGATGGTGTGGTAGTTGTTGATGGTGTGGTAGTTGTTGATGGTGTAGTTGTTGATGGTGTAGTTGTGGTTGATGGTGTGGTTGTTGTTGGTGGTGTTGTTGATGTTGATGGTGTAGTTGTGGTGGATGGTGTGGTTGTGGTTGATGGTGTAGTTGTTGTTGATGGGGTAGTTGTGATTGATGGTGTTGTTGTTGCTGGTGTAGCTGTAAGGGAATAAGAATTGATTGAATTTCTTGATCTCAATGCAATTAAACATTCACTCAAAAATCACCTCTTAATTGATTTCAAAATTGAATCCCCATTCTCATATGGATGACCTGTAATCGGTAAGGTGAAATAAATCCAGTAGAGTAGAATATGGAATGAATTCGATATTAACATCTCTGTAGATGTCGCTTATTATGATGGCCTGTTGGACATCATATACCATCATCTAAAGAACTGCTGGGGAATTTATCAGGCTGTATATGAAGAGCAGGGTCAAATACTGTGATTGTGGGGTACCCTGCATATTTACCTACTTTTCTTTTCAGATATCGTGAGTATCTGGTGTTGCATAAAATACAGAATTATAATGAGGAATCATAAAGCAGACTCAGTCACGCTACTTCTCACCTAGTCCTGTATTGATCGGCCTTCTTTCCCTTTTTCAAATCTTTATTTAAGATAAGTGCAGATACCTTAAATATGGAATTGACATAGAATTCTAAACACTTTCTTTATTGATGATGAGCCTACCTATCGGAGATATTGCGCCTTCCATGATGAATTGAGATTATTTTTCCAAGTCTGTATCTAGGACTAGTTCAGAAGTCTGAAGCCTTCACTACTTTATTGCTTTCCATCCATGTGGATATTTCCTCAAATCACAGGTCACGGTAGTGAGCTGTGAATTGATGAAATAGACACATCGCCTGATCTTAATCTCTACCACAGTTTGCTTTCCATTTCATTCAAGTCAGACAATAAGACGTATTCTGACTTCACAAAATCCAAGGAGTGTCGATTCAGGTGTCTTGTGTGTGAAATGGTTAAATAGGACCTTGGAATGAAGCCTTGGGCATATGGAACTACATGATTCTAGTGCCCATCGATGAACATTGCATGTCATCATCTACTCACTGAACATAACTCCACAAGCAATGATATCCACAGTGAATTTGTACCACTCTTCACCCACAGGTAGACCAACTGGGATGATCTTCAGCATGCCAATATCGACCAGGTCATCTCCTGATGGGAAGCTCAGTCTACCATCAGCCTCCACCTACAATGAATCGACATATCGTGCATTACTATGGCCATCTAGTGAACCATCATATCACCATCATAGTAGGCATGGCCATCATCCTTGTCATCAATCTCTCTCTCTCTCTCTCTCTCTTGCACTCTCTCTCACTCATTCCCCCCTCTTCTACTCACACTCTCACCCCTCCTTGTCTCTTTTTCTTGCTCTCTCTCTCACTCATTCTCTCCCCCTCCCCTGTTCCCTCTATTCCACTCCACTTTCTTTCACTCTTCTCTCTCTACCTCCTCTCTCTCGCCCTCTCTCTTTCTTTCTCTAGCTCATCCAAGTATCGAAGCTTTGGTGTCCTGCTAGGTGTCACCACTTGAAACAGGACTGGACCATAGGTATCGAATTATTTCGAGGAATATGCTATATTCTTGTACTATTTCCCATGAGGTGAACCAGACATTGGATATATGGCAATTTGGCCTGGCACCATGTGATCCTTTTTGGTGCAAGAACCTGCTTTGATTTACATCAGCAATGTGTTATATATCTACATTTGTTCAAATTTTTCCACAATGATGAGGATTTTGTGATAGAATGTGACTTATCCACAACATCAGAAAGTCAATGTGAGATTGTTGTGATGATGTGTGATATCTCATGCCTCTCAAACCCCTTATTATGACTGATTTTCTCAATCATATGCAATTGATCATGTAGTGTAATCCATCCACAAGCAATCATGAATTGCAGCATCACTTACAATGACATCCTTGACAATGGTCCATGTCTCTTCTGGTGCATCATCATCAGCGGTGTACATCAAAGTAACATTGTCAACGATACCATTTAGATATATGTTTTCAACCTGCAGGTAGCTCTTCTCAATGTAAGGAACATCCATATCAATCGTCACAGATGGGGCATTTGCCTCATCCACATAGATCAGGAATGTTGTACCGACCTATGAAACAAAGAACAGTGGAATCATATCTATTTTATAGACCAACTGTATTAGGCACCACATCATCTATTTCCACCCATTTCGATATTTTATCTATTTCCAGCTTACGCTAGTGAACTGAAAATCGATGAAACGGCAATCTGGTCACATTCCCTGTTACAGTTTGCTTTTCGTTTCATTCAGATCAGACCATCAGACGCCTTCCACACAATATCCATGGTTGACTTGGGGGTTATAGCTGTGAAATAAATAGAGGTTGTGGTATCCCTATGGTGCAGATCATTGTAAGTATGTTTTCAATATATAATATTATCTTTGCCCCAACAAGTGCCTACATAGGCAAGTGCTATAGACATCATGATTCACCAGAATAGAGAAATAATAGTTGGAAATAGTGCATAATCAGATGTTTCAGATATGTTCCCCAGCTATGAGGACTGCAGATGCACACAGTGGAAATTTCGACATGTGATAATCTAGCATACTAAAGGTCAAGGAGGATATGAAAGATCATCATAGTATGATATAGTTATTAAGATTATTGGTGAAGTGCGCATCACTTAGTGCAATGTAGCCTATGTAGACAATGAATGGAATCTGAATGAACAATGTTCCCCATAATCACGTTTCTTAGGAAATACCACCCTCCCCTCCAGATAGGTTTTGGTGTATCATCATAGCTCTCACCTCATCTGGTCGGATTTCTGATGGTGTGTGGTAAGCATTTGGTCGTTCTGGTTCCGAAATCACGATGTTACTGTCTGGAGTGAAGAGCTCATCAGCTGTGACAGAGATGACCTCCCTACCGACGCGGCAACATGGTCCACAGGGAGTCGTTGTGCTTGTTGCTGGCGTGCTTGTGGTGGACGAAGGGGTTGTTGTGGTTGATGGAGTTGTTGTGGTCGATGGTGTCGTAGTGGATGATGGTGTTGTTGTGGTTGATGGGGTTGTGGTTGTTGATGGTGTGGTCATTGTTGATGGTGTTGTTGTGGTTGATGGAGTTGTGGTGGTTGATGGAGTGGTTGTGGTTGATGGGGTTGTGGATGTGGATGGTGTTGTTGTGGTTGATGGTGTAGTGGTTGTAGATGGAGTTGTTGTAGTTGATGGTGTTGTTGTGGTTGATGGTGTTGTGGTTGTGGATGGTGTGGTCGTTGTTGATGGTGTTGTGGTTGTGGATGGTGTTGTTGTGGATGATGGTGTGGTTGTGGTTGATGGGGTTGTGGTGGTGGATGGTGTGGTCGTTGATGATGGTGTTGTTGTGGTTGATGGAGTTGTGGTTGTTGATGGTGTTGTTGTAGTTGATGGTGTTGTGGTTGTGGATGGCGTGGTCATTGTTGATGGTGTTGTTGTTGTGGATGGTGTTGTTGTGATTGATGGTGTCGTTGTGGACGAAGGTGTTGTTGTTGTTGCTGGTGTTGTTGTGGTTGATGGGGTTGTGGTGGTGGATGGTGTTGTTGTAGTCGATGGTGTTGATGTGGTTGATGGTGTTGTTGTGATTGATGGTGTTGTTGTGGACAAAGGTGTTGTTGTTGTTGATGGTGTAGTTGTGGTTGATGGGGTTGTGGTGGTGGATGGTGTTGTAGTCGATGGCGTTGATGTGGTTGATGGTGTTGTGGTTGTGGATGGTGTGGTCGTTGTTGATGGTGTTGTTGTTGTGGATGGTGTTGTTGTGATTGATGGTGTTGTTGTAGACGAAGGTGTTGTTGTTGTTGATGGTGTTGTGGTTGTTGATGGAGTGGTTGTTGTTGATGGTGTAGTTGCGGTTGATGGAGTAGTGGTTGTTGATGGTGATGTTGTTGTTGATGGTGTTGTGGTAGTCACAGGTGTAGTTGTTGTTGATGGTGTTGTAGTTGTGGATGGGGTTGTTGTGGTTGACGTTGTTGTTGTGGTTGATGGTGTAGTTGTTGTGGATGGTGTAGTAGTGGTTGATGGTGTTGTTGTGGTTGATGGCGTTGTTGTAGTTGATGGTGTTGTTGTGGTGGATGGTGTTGTTGTGGTTGATGGGGTTGTGGTGGTTGATGGAGTTGTTGTGGTGGATGGTGTTGTTGTGGATGAGGGTGTTGTTGTGGTTGATGGGGTTGTGGTGGTTGATGGGGTTGTTGTTGTTGATGGTGTTGATGTGGTTGATGGTGTTGTGGTTGTGGATGGTGTGGTCGTTGTTGATGGTGTTGTAGTCGTGGATGGTGTTGTTGTGATTGATGGTGTTGTTGTGGACGAGGGTGTTGTTGTTGTTGATGGTGTTGTAGTTGTGGATGGGGTTGTTGTGGTTGTTGGCGTTGTTGTGGTTGATGGTGTAGTTGTTGTGGATGATGTGGTTGTGGTTGATGGGGTTGTTGTGGTTGATGGGGTTGTTGTGGTCGATGGTGTAGTTGTTGTGGATGGTGTAGTTGTGGTTGATAGTGTGGTCGTGGATGTTGGAGTTGTTGTCATCGATGGTGTTGTTGTGCTTGTCGGCATAGTCGTAGTCGATGGTGTGGTTGTTACTGGTGTTGTGGTAGTTGATGGTGTCGTGGTAGCTGTAAATAGCAGAACAATGCATCAAGATAAATTCTGAGCTTAGGGCATTGCTGCTGACAGAAGCAAGTCATAATCATGGGGTTTCACCGGCGGCAAGTCATCATTGATCTCTGTTGTTTTTCGATATTCATCTGCCAAATTCGAAGCCAGATGTTGAAGTCAAAATTCTATTTTTTTACTTATATCTACCGCGTTTCTGTTTCTGTCAGTGCATCTGATGAATTGAGTTAAATCAAATAAGAAGTTCATCATCTCTCGAAAGTGAACATTTATGTTATATGTCAGATTCGTGAAGTTGGGTGGTGGAATTCATAGGATTTATATCTCACATCAGTCAATGGTTAGCTGGATTATTTGTTTCCTGAAGAAAAAAAGACTGCGAAACTTGGCCGTAGGAAAATTAGAATGACTAATGGCATGGTTTTAACCATTTCACTGCTACATGAGTATTCATCCATGCGGCTATTTCTTCTATTCTCAGCTCACGCTAGTGAGCTGTGAACAGATGAAATAGCCACCTGGCCAAATTTTATTTTATGTCTTCTGATCGGACTCGAAAGATAAAATATCTAAGGGTGATTTGGAGGTTATAAGAATGAAAGCCTTAGGGAGGATCCAAGTCATGAAAGCATGGCATGACCTTGACAGCAGTGTTTGTCTTCATAAGTTTTTATAACGATATCTGAGATACAGACTCTTCTATGCGTCCATATGCCCATCAATTGATTAGGTATTGACCTACAGATTCAATTGGAAGGCTTTAAGGTGGCTGATTCGGATAAATCAAAACTGAAAATGTAGTAGGTAATGAGACTGTGCTATATGGTTATCCCATCATCTACACAAATGGAATTCCTACCAGCTCAAAAGAGTCGATGATAGTTCAAAGAATATAAAAAAGTTACGTACGGCATACGAAGCAACCCAGGATGGAGATTGTAGCAGTGTAAGAATCGGGCTGGGCTCCATTCTCGAGAAGCTCTGGCTGCTCAAAAGTGACTCTCACATAGACAACCTCAAGTGGAGGATCGATGCGGACCATGTTGCTGGCATCAATGTAATTGTACTTCTCTGGTGTCTGATAATCATCATTCTCACCATACTTAAAGCTGATTGACATCAGAGCAACATTGCCAGTGATGGTTACAGCCTGAAACCAATGTGTTGCACACATTTATATATAAAGCAACGAAAAGTATAGCATCCGCTGCAATATCAAATCATCCTCATTCCAGATTGAGATGGATCCAATCATATCTGTAGATTGATGAGCCTGGGCTAATTCGTGTTCGTGCTGAGCAAAAGTGAGCTTCAATTACATTACTCTGATGATGTCCTATCAATCACTACGATAATCCCCAAATCACCCTTGGATATTGGGTCTTTCAAAGTGCAACAGGAAAGCTTATAGTGTTCATGTATAAATAGCACAGAGGTTAATCTATAATAGAGAATAAGATCTGGTCATGTGGCTATTTCATCAATTCACAGGTCACTAGTGTGAACTGTGTATCAATGAAATAGCCACATTGATGGACGCTGATGGAATAATGGAAGGGCCAATCAGCATCAAATCTCGCATTGCAATGCCTGTATTGATATGAAGGATAAGAAATGTTATGTGATCACTATGCTTCTTGGATTATTGTTTGCTATTTTCATATTCATGTGCACATTATATGGTCTTTCCCGAAATTTATCCCATCCCAGAAACATCCCACAATAAACATTGTTGTAGATGTCATATGTCTCAAATTGCTTCATTCCATGATGCCTTTCAACTGCAAAATCTTTTGCGATGCTCAGAATTCCTCCCTTGCGAACCCAATATCAGCTAATGAATAAGACTTGAGATTCAAAATTCAATATTCAAACTCAGAACAGTTGTACATAGTACAATGAATGATGACTTATGAACTACTTGGTACATATACATATGAATGAATTAATTTCAGGTCTGAAAAGATTTCGCAATTAAATCAATCCATCTACAATGTAGATAAAATTGGTACACGTTGATGAGAAACCTGTTCACCACTGATAAATCCCAAGCCTACCTCAACAGCATGTGGTGTGTAGACTCCCTGCAGTGGGACGCGGACCTCGACATATGGCTTGGGTTGACTTGGATCAGTTGGTACAGACACAGTCCATCCAGCACCCTCAGGACGTATGGAAGTAACATCACTTCCGGTATCAGGTGACAGGCGGATGTTTGAGTCCGGAATACAGGACATACCCTCATCGTCACAATCTGAGGAAGATGAATATTGTCACAGGAGTCTGGTGCGTGTATGTGAATACAGAGGCCTGGTCAACTAGCATTTGGTGCTACCATGTGACCATGCCTGACCACCCTCCAAGGTGTGGCTGCATGGTTACAGGGTACAGCTGAATATCTGGTGTGTATATGGGAAACCAAGGGCCTGGCCCACTAGCGTTTGGTGGTACCTCGTGATCATGCACTACCACCCTTCAAGGTTTGACTGTAGGGTAACATGGTATGACCGAATGCCCCTGGAAGGAGCCCCACTCGTGTATGACATCATCACAATGTTAACATGACTTCAAATCAGTTTCTGTTATTCTTTGTTTGTTTGAATTGTTTATTTGTACTGGATGATCTTATCATCCAGTAGTTTCCAATACTTCCAATTCATATTCCTAACCACAGCATACAACTTTCCCTTGTAATTTCGAATACTGGAGAGATAGTAAGGATAGTGAAAAGTACTACACAATCTTTAGATAACCCTCTCATATATATTCCTTCTAATAATTTTAACATCCGCAGTATTCAAGGTAAGTGAATCATGGTGAAGACACTTCTCTCATTCGGACACACGAATTCGGGTTTTGGGGGGTGTGACGGTAGTGGGGTGTGAGGCATTCCCTTCTACTATTTTCTCGACACAGGCCCTACCTAAGTCAGGTGGTTTAGTCCATGCTTCAGAAGCGGGGCTGCAGTCGTTTTTCCCTTCCCTATTTGGGGCCTATATCTCCAACTTCATACAATAAGATGATACGTGGATGAAGTTGTATACCAATAATCATAAATGCCTTACCAAGGTAGGTACTTGTGAGATTAATTGTTACAAATATGAAAACAGAGTTGAGTATCAAGTTTATATCAAAACTCCAAATTATAGTGCCAATGCGTCATGGCAAAGCTGAAGTAACAAGCCTTGACCTTAGCGTGGGATTCTGCACTCTGTGAAGTATGACTGCACCTCAAGCAGGGCTCCATATTCCATTTGTACCTTGTGATGTAGGATGACAATAATTTGCTTACAATTTAGCTGTATGATGTGTGTCCTTCGTGGCAAGTACATAATCATATAAAAACAATCAAGGTTGACTAGTATTTCTGGCAAATTATGAATTAAGAAGAATAAGCCCATATTTATCTCAAATCTTAAATGCATACACAGGTGAGATCGCATCTGCCTGTGAGATTATTTCACCTATTTAAAGTGGCATGATGCCAGTTTTCTATCATCAAAAAGGAATCGGGATGGCTCTACTCTGATCTTAGAGGGATTGATGAATGATATGATTATATACATACATGATGGTGTAGTGGTGATGATGGTCACTGGTGTGGTCGTGGTGATAAGGTATTCTGAAAGAGAAAGCAGATGTTTCAATATTCAGATGCGTGATGTTCTTGCTCCACCAGAGTGAATCACATAACGGAGGATATAATATCACTGCCAAATAGATCCATTCACTTTGTGTGAAGGTCAAATTATTCATTGCTGGTCACGACGACTAGTTTTTTCAATGGTGATCAATTGTTGCTCATCTAAGGATAGGCAGGCAATCGAAGCATCATCATAGCATCAATGGTTACAGTTTCATCTACTGGAGCGTACACTAACTAGTTCAAATTGCTTAACCTTGATGGATGTTTTTGCAAATCATGGGCTTTGTAGAAATTTTGAGAGATGTGATTCCTTGAGCAGATGCGTTTGTCCGATACTAAAAGGAAGGTGTTTGGATTTCCACTTTTGACGCCTGTGAGTTCATGCTAAGGAGGTTGTTTCTTGGAGGGGGAAAGAGTACATGGTAAAGATGTTATACCATTCCAACAAGCCTTAATGTCGATAGAGATGCCAGTGAATACGTCTCCAGTCTTTGGTATTCCTTGGAAGTAGATGCGGACAGCATGGGCCATCTCTGGTGGCTCGATGATGAAGTCACCATTCACTTCCTGCTCATAGAATTTCAGCTTCCATTCCTTGAATATAAAATACATCACTCTCATGTAGAGCACTTCTCCGGTTGAGTACTATCCGTTTTTGGTCTATTTTACAGACCAGCGCAGTGGTTAGGAATAAGAATTTAAATAAATCTCAACCCTCTCACTACTATAAGCTCACATCATTTTATGATATTGTGTCTTTCAAGTCGAATCGGGAGGCTTCAAATAGTCTGACTCAGAAAGGACAGAAACTGAAGTGTCACAAGAAATAGGATCTGGTAATGTGGCCAATTTCTCAATTAACAGCTCCCTGACATGAGCTGCGAATGAGATGTGAATAGATGAAATAGTCACATGATTAGAGTATTATATCACTCAGTATGGGTTTTAGAGACATGAAACACTTCTCAATTGGTCAATCAATCAATCCATCAACCAATCAATCACATGATTGGAAATTGATGTGAAAAGGTTCAATCATCGCTGAAGGAGCAGTGTTTCTGAGAAGCATGTCAGAATTTATCACAACACAGTTATCTAAGTTGACGAAACTTATCAGAACACATAAAGTGATTTTTTTCCATGAGATTGCATTGAATTGACAAATATTACATTAGAGCAACAGTAGTGCAAATTTAGGATCACGTGCATTTCAAATTCAAATTGACACAAATGACAGCATTCAGGATTGATCATGAATTAATCCTACCATATCGGTGCCAAGCAACATGATGGTGACGACGCCAACATTGTCTCCATTGATCCGGATTGATCCAATTTCGTTGATAGTGCCATCATTGTCATCAATCTCTGTCATGTTGAAGGTGACTGTTGGCGTGACACTTTCATCAGATGGGTTCAAGGTCAGCGAGTGCTGCGTTGGGCGGACATCATCAGGGTTGATTGATGTGCTGTCACGGCCTGGGTCATCAATCTCAATGGTAAAGTCAGGCACATAGTCCTCATTGTCAACTCCCCAGACAAGCTCACAATAGTCTGAAAGGAAACAAAGCACACATTCGTCAGTCTGAAATGACAGGGTATGCCTGAGATTTCCATATTGCAATCATTCGCCTCCTTACAGGGATTCATGGCCGGAATTCCAAGCATTTACTAACTCACTCACCCACTCACTCACTCACTCACTCACTCACTTACCAACTTACATGCTCACACTCTCTGAAAAATTGGAGATCTCTGCTATGTGGATTTTACTGTGAAATGCTAAAGCGACATTTCAGCAAACTATACATGGAAAGATGCAAGACTCAGCATACTAAAATTAGCATGAGAGACTAATTGGAGACATGGATTATCCGATGGCTGGATCTGTTACAAACAATGCATACTTACATGGTGTTGTGGTGGATGATGGCGTCATTGTAGTTGACGGTGTTGTAGTGGTTGTTGGTGTGGCGGTGGTCGATGGTGTTGTGGTAGTAGTTGGTGGTGTGGTGGTAGTTGATGGTGTGGTGGTAGTTGATGGTGTGGTGGTGGATGATGGTGTGGTGATAGTGTGCGGTGTGGTGGTGGTCGATGGTGTTGTGGTGGTAGATGATGGTGTGGTTGTGGTTGATGGTGTGGTGGTAGTTGATGGTGTGGTAGTAGTTGATGGTGTGGTAGTAGTTGATGGTGTGGTTGTAGTTGCTGGTGTGGTGGTAGTTGATGGTGTGGTGGTAGTTGATGGTGTGGTGGTGCTTGATGGTGTGGTGGTAGTTGATGGTGTGGTGGTGGTTGATGGTGTGGTGGTAGTTTGTGGTGTGGTGGTCGTTGGTGGTGTTGTGGTAGTTGATGGTGTGGTGGTAGTTGAAGGTGTGGTGGTGGTTGATGGTGTGGTGGTAGTTGATGGTGTGGTGGTGGTTGATGGTGTGGTGGTAGTTGATGGTGTGGTGGTAGTTGATGGTGTGGTGGTAGTTGATGGTGTGGTGGTAGTTGA
>JAUOBU010247699.1:0-12081 GCA_032360585.1 Nereis procera | reverse complement strand
GAGCCATCTGTAGTATGGAATAAGACCTGGCCAGGTTGCTATTGACAACTTGCAGCTCACTAGCCTGAGCTGGGAATTGGTGAAATGGACACATGGATGGAATTGATGAAGTAGTGAAAGGGTTGATACTGACCTTGAATATGACTGTTTGCTGGTATAAAACTTCTCAACTTGTATGAGTTCCCTGTGTAATTGCATTCTAGCTGCATGACTAGCACATGCGACCACAATTTTGTTCTCTTTTCTTCATATGTTGATCTTTCTTGTACTGTTTGATTTGTATTTGTGATCATTGTGAAACTGTAACCTACCATAACCCCGGAATCTCCCATGGATATTACCTAGTGCAAGCTGGGGATCGATGAAATAGCCACATGGATGGTAATTGATGAAGTAGCCAAAAGGTTATCCCTAATCTGATGACGTTGTGGCAAAAAGACCCGACTAACAAATTCATCTTCTGGCTAAATTCAATCTGTTTTTCCAAGGATGCCTTGCTATCTTGTTTGATTTGTTTCATGCATAGACTCAGTGAAACTGCAAATCATTCAATAACAAAAGGGATATGCCAAATTATCCATCATTAACTGATCCACTTTGAAACAGTGATGAATAATTTGGCATACCCATCTTGTCAGACTCTCATAATAAACTAGGTGAGTGAAGTATTGCATGAATCAATTCTGAATTATCTCTAAAAATAGTGTGTCCATCTTGTCAGACTTCTGTCTCGAGGAAAAATTGCTGTGAGTGAACCAGAATGCCTGATGATTTCAAATTGATGGAAATCTAATTTGAATAGCATCATGAATAACCTTCAAGGCACCCAGGCTGAAAGCAAATGCAGGACTTCCTTTTTCTGGATTCATCCTTCATTGACTGGAGAAGATTTTTTTCTAATTGAACGCTCCTCGTGTCTCTCTGTTAGTCTTTATGATGCCTGATGGGACATCAAACTCCACTAAATCAGTCAGAAAATGTCATGGGATTACATAGATAAATGTTCTTTCGATGTTGTAGCTAGAACTGACATCATTGTTGATGTTTACATAGAATTTCATCCGGCACAACAGACAACTGATGTGAAGTCCGCCTTGTGTCACTTTAGACCTGCCAACCCGACAAGTTTGACGGTGTCTGATCTTTTGCACATCGAATCCGTATTCAAGGTTTCTCCAGTTGCTTGCAGTACAAACTAAAAATGGAAAATGATCAAATCTTGTTTCAGTGGTCTGAAATATGCATACAAAACAACTGCGGAAACTATTTATCTAGTTGGGGAGCGACGTGGAATCCGTCTGTGCATATAATGATATAACCCTTGTACATCAATAACCCCAAATCACCCTTGGATGTTGTGCTTTTAATATCAAATTGGAAGGCTTCTAATTGTCTCATTTGAATGAGATGAGAAGCAAACTGTAGTAGGGGATAAGATCAGGCTATATGGCTATTTCATCAATCTACAGCTCACTAGCGTGACCTTTGATTTGATAGAATAGCTATATGGATGGTAATAGATGAAGTAATCAAAGAACTGAATGTTACTTCATAATTTTGCATATTCTATGCTCACCCGACAATTCAAAATATGGATTTCAAATGAAACCCACTCCATCTCTTGATAAGTTTGCATACCTAGCCGAGGGCCATGTTCAATGGAAACAGATACGGATAACATCACTGCAGCCAAACATAAATCTAGGCCTTCCTTGTACTGCACTCAGCCCTCCTCGAATCGCGTACATTCCCAAATTGATTCCTCCCAGTGTTTCATTGGAGCTGTATTGATGACGAATGGTACACTAAACTCCATCCAATCAACCAAGTTCCCACACCTAGGGAGACACCATCCATCGTGCATTCACCTTTTCTTCTCGTGTATGTCTCATATAATCCAGTATGGGTTGAAGAGACATTAAACACTACTCAATCAATCAATCAATCAATCTTCTGGTGTATTGCATGGAACCCTATTGGATGATCAATTGACCACATATTTCATTTTGTTGTGTTAACCCTGTCACTATGACAAACTCCAAATCATTCTTGGTGATGTGTCTTTGAAATCCAATTGAAAGGGTTCCTATGGTCCAACTTTGAATAAATGAAAAGCAAACTGTAGTAGGGAATGAAATCTGGCAATGTGGCTATTTCATTCATTCCAAGCTCACTGTTGTAAGCCGTACATGATCATGTATTTCACATGGCGTGCAAGGATGTACGGCCACCTACTCTGGACTGGTATGCATGTTGAATGTCTCTGCATATTGTACTGTATTGCCTCATATGTAAACATTGTGATTCGTGTCCAGATAAATTATTTTGAATTGAATTGAATTGAATTTAATTGTTGATTGCATGAATGTTAGTATGGGAAGCTAACGTATTACATTATCATGATGTCTTTGAAATGTCAGGATGATGTTTCGGCCTCGGGTGATGTCATGGTGATGCCCTGTGATGTTCATTGAGCTGTTTCTATGATGTCAAGGTCCAGGCGACATCGCGTCACATTATGTTGACATCATATGTTACACTCTTTACCCACCACCAGACAATAGGAAACATTTCACATCGCCAACTAGAAACACTACAGCCTGAAGACTGCCCAGGACTAGATACATTCCTTCACAAATGTATTGCACAAATCATGGGCACACCAGTTTGGAAGACATACAGTAATCTTCCAAAGGTAAATGGCAAGTCATAAAATTCCTTACAGACCTGATCATTGAACCAGCACATAGAGAGATGTATTGGTATGCTCAAATCGCAGCACATACTAGACAGATATACACGATGCGACAGCTCAAATACAGGCAGCGGCCATATCAGAAAACAGCGGATATTTTAATTGGGGGCTTTGTGTCAGCTCACTCCCGGTAGGAATAACTCCCATAAGATTCTTGATGAGGAGCCATCTGTTTGAATTCTGTTTCAATGCCTTTACATGAGAGATGCAGGTTAGATATTTCAAAGATCATCTGCAATCTAAATGATCCAAATTCTGTGAATTTTTCGGAGGTGATAGGAGCACTAGAAGTAGGATTTTACATAAGACATATCTCTTATGCACTTGTGCTATATCAAAATCTTCATAATTATAACAGTGTGACTCCATCATCACCACCACCGCCACTAACACCCCTTCCACCACCATCATCACCACCGAACAGGACTGCAGGGGAGTGGTTATTCAGCAACTAATTTGCGAAGCTCGGAGGTAAATCTAGCCAAACTAGTTCCAAATAGTGAGCTTGATCTGGACTTTACCCTGGCCGCTGGTGAGCCATCATTTGAGTTTACTACTGTTAAAGTTAAGAATGTAAGTATATAGCAAGACTGCGTGGCTGGCGTAGAGATATTACGAGGCCAAAAGCCAAGTGATATCCCTATGCCATATCCACCATGTGGAATATTGCATTTTTGACCATCAACCATGTGGTTTTGCTTCTAAACCACAGATCGACACTTTCCTGGAAGAAAAATAAGGCAAGACTGAAGTACTTCCATGACAGAATCCATCGAATATTGCGTGTCAAAATCTATTGAATATACACTGCAGTACTCCACTGAAAATGACTCATCAGTGGTGTGTTATATTTCTTGTCTATATGCACTACTTCTTAGAATTTTGTAACATTGCAGGATCTTGGAATTTCATGTGCTGGTTTGCAGAAGTCAATCTGGAACCAGGATGGATATTTAGAGGGCCAATAACGCAGTCACACTGGTATTCAAATATATGAAGGGATTAATGACCAGAGGACAAATTCTGTAGATAACCTATTTACTACAAGAGCCCCTACTAATGGAGTGTGGATAACAACGTCCTAGAGAAGTAATGAACTGCTTGTGAACACTTGCAGGAAATAAGTGCATGGTGATGTGAAGAATCGCTGCTCATCGAAAGCTTTGACCATTTCACCACAATAACCCTGATATCGCCCTTGGATTTCATGTCTTCCAAGTCGAAACAGAAAGCTCTGATTAAAATGAAACAAAAACAGTAGTAGGGTGTAAAATCTGGCCATATGGCTTTCTCACCAATTAATCGATGAAATACACGGATGGAAACAGATGAAGGAGTGAAAGGGTTGAGAGAGACATTGAAAAGGACAGCCCAATAGCTCATAATATCAATATCCCATGAAAGTCATGAAAGTCAGCATGCAAACAGCCGAAAGATGTCAGAGAAGAAGCAATTTTAGTGTGAATCTCTCCATTGACTGGTGAAATGTTGCGAATCCGTCCATTCCAGCCAAATATAACAAGTAAAGCATATCTTGCTGCAGTGACAGCCTCCTACATATCATATTCAGCTGACGATAAACGACAACATGCCCTACCAAATCCCCCTTGAATATTGTGTCTAGTTGGAACTTCATTTCATCTGGAAGGTTTCTAATGGTCCTATCTGGATGAAATGAGAGCAAACTGTAGTATGGAATAAGACCTGGCCGTGTGGCTAATTCATCAATTCGCAGCTGACTAGCATGAGCTTGGAATTAATGAAATGGAAACATGGATGGAATTGATGAAGTAGTGAAAGGGTTGATACTGACCATGAATATGACTGTTTGCCGATATGAAATTGCTCAACTTGTATAATTGTTCAAGCTCCTTGTGTAATTGCATTATAGCTGCATGACTAGCATGTGTGACCACAATTTTGTTCTCTTTTACTATTAAGTTAATCTTTCTCATACTGATTCATTTGTATTTGTGACCATTGTGTAACTGTAACCTACCATAACCCTGGGATCCCCCGTGGATATTGCCTATTTCAAGTCTAGTTGACAGGCTTCTGATGGTCTGATTTGAATGATATAGACCGTAGCGAGGAATAAGATATGGCCATGTGGCTATTTCATGCTAGCGTGAGCAGCGGCTCAATGAAATAGCCACATGGATGGTACTTGATGAAGGAGCAAATAGGTTATTCCTCAATCTGATGATGTTGTGGCAACAAGACCCGACTGACTAAACTCTGGTTAAATTCAATCTGTTCTTCCGTGGATGCCTTGCTATTGTCATGATTC
The DNA here is from genome assembly GCA_032360585.1 of Nereis procera. Taxonomy (NCBI): domain Eukaryota; kingdom Metazoa; phylum Annelida; class Polychaeta; order Phyllodocida; family Nereididae; genus Nereis; species Nereis procera. The sequence continues at coordinate 7,036 of JAUOBU010247699.1, read as the reverse complement.
GTTTCGTGCATGGACTCAGTGAAACAGCAAATCATTCATCAACAAAAGGGATATGCCAAATCATCCATCATTCACTTCGAAACAGTGGATGATGAATAACTTGGTATACCCATCTTGTCAGACTTTCATCTTGAACTAGGTGAGTGAAGTATTGCATGAATCAATTCCTAATTATCTCTAAAAATAGCGTGTTCATCTTGTCAGACTTTCATCTCAAAGATAATCTTTGTGAGTGAACCAGAATGCCAGGTGATTTCAAATCGATGGAAATCTAATTCGAATAGTATCATGAATAATTTTCAAGGCACCCAGGCAAAAAGCAAATACAGGACTTCCTGTTACTGCATTCATCCTTCATTGACTGGAGAAGTTTTTCTCTAATTGAACACTCCTCATGTCTCACTGTTACCCTTATGATGCCCAACAGGACATCAAACTCTGCTTAATCAGTCGAAAAATGTCACGGGATTCCATAGATAAATGCTCTTCCGATGTTGTAACTAGGACTGACATCATTGTTGATGTTGGCATAGAATTTCATCCGGCACAACAGACAACTGACGTGAAATCCGCATTGTGTTGCCATAGGCCAGCCACCCAGACGAGCTTGACAGTGTCTAATTTTTTGCACATCAAATCCGTATTCAAGGTTTTTCCAGTTGCTTGCAGTACAAATTTAAAATGAAAAATGATCAAATTTTGTTTAGGTGGACTGAAATATGCATACAAAATGGAAAATTCCAACCACTGGGGAAACTATTTGTCTGGTTGGGGAGCGGCGTGAGTTTTCTGCTCATACAATGATATAACCCTTGTACATCAATAACCCCGAATCAACCTTGGATATTGTGCCTTTAATCTCAAATTGTAAGACTTTTAACGGTCCCATTTCAGTGAGATGAAAAGCAAACTGTAGCAGGGAATGAAATTTGGCCATGTGGCTATTTCATCGATCCACAACTCACTAGCGTGACCTCAAATTTGATGAAATAGCTACATGGATGGTAAAAGATGTAGCAATGAAAGGACTGAATGTTTCCTTGTAGCCTGATTGGATGATCGATTGACCACATATTTTACTATTCAATAGGAAAAATATGGATAAGTTGTTGTGTTGACCCTGTCACTATGATAACCTCCAAATCATTCTTGGATATTGTGTCTTTGAAATCCAATCGAAAGGGTTCTTATGGTCCGATTTTGAATAATTGAAAAGCAAACTGTAGCAGAGAATGAAACCTGGCCATGTGGCTATTTCATTAATTCCCAGTTCGCTAGCATATGCTGAGAATTGATGAAATAGCCACATGGATGGAGAATGAAGAACTAGTGAAAAGATTATTGATTTCAATATACCAGTCAAGATCATGCATTTCATGAGGCGTGCGAGTATGTATGACCTCCTACTCTGGACTGGTACGCATGTTGGATGTCTCTTCATATTGTATTGCCTCATATGTAAACATTATAATTTGTGTTCAGATAAATCATTTTGAATTGAATTGAATTGAATCTAATTGTTGATTACGTGAATGTTAGTATGAGAACTAACATACTATGTTACCATGATGTCTCTGCAATGTTGGGACAATGTTCTCACCTACCAGCGATGTCATGGTGATGCCCTGTGTTAGCTGGGCTGTCTCTATGACGTTGGAGCGTCGTGGCAACATCACAGGGACATTATGGTAATGTCATGTCTTACACTCTTCACCCACCACCAGACAATAGGAAACATTTCACATTGCCAACTGCAAATACACTACAACCTGGCGTCTGCCCAGGACTAGATATATTCCTCCACAATTGTTTAACACAAATCATGGGCGCACCGGGTGGGACAACACACCGTGATCTGCCAAAGGTAAATGGCAAGTCATAAAATCTTGTTCTGACCTGATCATTGAACCAGTGGACAGTGAAAGTCATTAGTACACCTGGATCACGGCAAATAAGAGACAAATATACACGATGCATTAGCTCAAATACAGTTGGTGGCCATCATGGAAAACAGCTGATATCTTCACTCGGGGCGTCATGTCAGCTCACTCCCAGTAGGAATGATCCCCATAGGATTCTTGATACAGTGCCATCTGTTTGACTTCTGTTTCAATGCTTTACATGAGAGATACAGGTTTGAAATTTCGAAGATCATTTAAAATCTAGATGATCCAAATTCTGTAAGATGTTTGAAGGCGATAGGAGCACTAGAAGTAGGATTTTACATCAGATATATCACTTATGCACATGCGCTATATCAACATCTTCATAATTTTTTACTGTTTGGCTTCACCAACACCACCACCACTACCAAACCTGACTGCAGGGGAGTGGTTATAAGGTTGTGGTGGGTGAGAAAAGGCTCTATTTTAGGTGCTTGATTGAGGATGTCAACAACTATTTTGTGAAGTTCAGAGGTAAATCTAGCCAATCTAGTATCAAATAGTGAGCTTGATCTTGACTTTACCCAAGCTGCTGCTGGGCCATTATTTGAGTTTAACATGGTTAACCTGGAGAATGTAAGTATATAGCAAGACCGCATGGCTGGCATAGGGATATTATGAGGCCAAAAGTCGAGTGATATGCCCATGCCATATCCACCATGTGGGATATTGCATTTTGACCATCAACCATGTGGTTTTGCTTCTAAACCACAGATCGACACTTTCCTGGAAAAAGAATAGGGCAGGACTGAAGTACTTCCATGACAGAATCCATTGAATACTGCATGTCAAAATCTATTGAATATTCACTGCAGTACTCAATGGCTCATATTCCATTGAAAGTGACTCATCTGTGGTATGAAACCTCTCCTCTCAGTGTCAGATTTCGAAGCAACTGAACCAGATGGAGCCCCAGTTAGACTATTGAGATTAACGCCAGAGACAATCTCAGAAATTTTTGCCCATAGTGAACAGGAACATTCCAAATCAAAAACGTACCTCTAGAATGGAAGAAGACATCTGTCACTTCTCTATGTAGGAGAGTCGATATATGCCCAAACAGTTGTAGAGCCACCAGACTACCACCAACCGCCGGCGAAATATTAGAGAAAACTGTCCACAGGCAGGTGCATGCCACCTGACTGAGCACAAATAGCACAAGGTCCACTTTGGGTTTAGGAAGGGGAACTCAACAGTTAGCTACACTCTTCAATTGTTAGATGCCATCTATGCAGCTATCAAACTTGACAAGCTGATGGATGTTGTCGTCTTGGACCATGCACGTTAAAGATCCACAACTACTCTTTGAGCAGGGGATTGCCCCCGGTAGATATGCTCCTTTCGTCTGCTAGTTACCAATTTGACTAATCAATGAATACAGTTTTCACTCTTATATAACTCATTCGGTGTTAAAAAAACGTTAAACCTCAACCAACCAACCAACTAACTTTCGGAAGAATTACAGTTTGACAAAAGTGAAAGTATTGCTTTATCATACCCAGTCCCGCACCATTGACAACTATTCAGGATTTCTTGATGTTATTTACGGTACATGCACCAGTTTATTAGGGCCAGAGAATGTTTACCAAGAAACTCCACGAAATACTAAAGAAAGACATCTTGTGTCACTAATGAAAAACCCATCAAATTTCACACAGAATGTTCATCTGTCAACTGATGTCAGGTCGATGCGATGTATGAAAAGCTTCCACTTTTCATTTGGATCTGTATTTCAAGCTACGTGTTTAACTCCTTCACTACTATACTGACGAAATCAACCTTGGATACTGTGTCTTTCAGGTCTAATTACAGGGCTTCGATTAGACCGATGTGGATTAAATGAAAACCAAAGTGTAGTAGGAATCAGGATCTGTCCGTGTGGCCATTTCACCAATTCATTGATGAAATAGCCAATTGGATTGAAACTGATGTACTAGTGAAAGGGTCGAAGCGGAAGATTCGAATCACAGCATATGTCAAACCCTGTCTTGCCACTAAAGGTCTATCTTCAGTATTTGTCGGTGTCACTCGCAAGGCCTACTATGCTAGCCACTGCAAGCTTTGTTAGTGGCTCCAGAAAACACCTAATGTTTCCTACAAAACATTGGGACTAAACAAGGGTTAATAAGAACCAACATACTTCAAGATATACTCTAGTTTCTTTTCTCATGAATTCTAGTTCATCACTTGACATCCACAATATATGGATCGCGAGACATTTACACTGACTTCATTCTTTTCATCCTCGGGCATATCTAATGTGACTGAGCCACATTATAAAAACAAAACAGTACTGGTGTCCTGCTGATATGGTTCACACGACTCACGGACTCACCGCTGTACCGTATACGCTATAATACGCACTGTATGGACAACGCTATAAACACCCATAGCTGATATAATTGTTGATTCAACCCTACAATTGGCTGGTGATGTTTCATTCTGATGTTGACATGACGAGCCCATTGTAAGGATTTCGACCCGCCTGGTGGAGTACTGGGCTATTCTTGGCGCCAGCAATCTCATCAGAATACAGAGTCAGAGTTTTTTTTATTTCAAAAAATGTCCTGCGATGGACCATAGTTAACTACCTTAGTAATCAAAATAAACGCCCCGGGAGCGGGGGCAAATATGATGGAGGCAAAGGATAAAATTAGCCATTTCAATGGTGGGAGTATTCTGTTCATGGGGATAAACTGCTGAAGCGATGCCAATATATTTCAGAAAATAGAGCATGACCTTATCATCATTGATTGTGGTGATATCCATCAAAATTATGAACCGTTATATGTCCATCAAAGTTATGAACCAGCCACTGCTCTCTTTGGTGGACAATACCACAACAATTGGAATCAGAAAGTACTCAGTTTCCTGTGCGAATTTAGAGGGTTTTTTTTTAAATTGAGCTGGCGCGGTCATTTGCTATTTTACAGTACACTTAAATCATTCCCCATCAGTGTGATGGTAACTCATTATACATTCTTTGTGATGCTAGAAAATATCATAGTGTGGTAAAATTGAAATAACGGTGAAATGGTGCTCCTTGTATCGTTCAAGTTGCTCGATAAATAGTGTCATCATTTGTATGTGTTCTCATAGAAGGACAAGTACTCAAGCTCGCCACACGCAATATACTACTAGATAGAACCGATATAGATAAGCGTGAAATCATCACCAGTCCAGGCGATGTATAAGCACATGATAGGTCAAGTTCAAGTTCTAGTTCAACTTCAAGTTTAAGTTCAAGCTCAAATTCATTACTTTTGCTTTGCAATTTGGATATGGAGGAGAAAGGCAACAGAAATTAGACGCAATGGGTGCGAATACATAAGCAATGTGAGCAAAATGGAAGAAAAAACCATTTTTCAATGGTATCAGTATTCTGTCAATGACAATCGATTGCTGGTGCTAAATAAATTTGTTCAAGCAGTGAGAGCATGTCATTATCGAGATTGGTTGTGGTCATATCCACCAAAGGAAGCACTGACTGGTTCTGAACCAGCCAGTGCTCTCTTTGGTGGATGCAACCGCAACAATCAGATTTAATAAGCACACCATCTGTTGTGGAAATATAGACGGGCATGTCTACATATACATGCCGTCCTTCCCGATGAAATGGACACCCCAGTAAACACAAGACGTCAATAGGACGTCCCTTCGACATCATTGACGTCTTGTGCTTGCAGAGATATGCCTTAGATTTCATTCATACGTGTTGACACAACTCAAAATAATTGGACAAAAATGATTCAGGAATTACCACTTTCACCACGATAATCCCCAAATCACCCTGGAATATTGTATCTTTCAAATTCAATTGGAAGACTTCTAATGGTCTGATTTGAATGAAATGAAAAGCAAATTGTAGCGGGGGAAAAGATCTTGCCGTGTGGCAATCTCATCAATTCCCATGGTCTGATTGGAATGAAATGAAAAGCAAATTGTAGTGGGGGAAAAGAACTGGCCATGTGGCTATCTCATCAATTTCCAGCTCACGCTCTTGAGCTGGCATTTGATGAAATAGCCACATGGGTAGGAACTGGTGCAGTAGTGAAAGGGTTAACAAGACACTTATTTGAACTCCCACATATATTCACTCATATACTGTCCCATGCGACCCCCACCAGACCACCCTGCCCACCAATGACCAGGCAATTTTCGACAAGAGCCAGGTCAGATAGACAATACAACAGAAAAATAACCTTTACATATCACGAGGTGGAGGATTATTTTCTTTGGTAGCCCAACAGGATACATGTATGTTCAGGTCAAGATCTTATCCATCCTTATTGAATCCTGAGTGCTCTGTCCACTTCACGTTTGAACTGAACTAAATACTCAATTGCCTGGTGACATTTGGGAGCTCATCCCATTCAGTTATGATATTGCATCTATAAGGAATCTCACTATATCATTCATAGTTTACGGCCCAATGTACTTCTGGATGCTCATGCTCGCGCCTCCTTGAGAAAGACAAAGAGACTTCTATTATGTTTCTTCGCACTTGGGTCGGAAACTGAGATCCTGTTGCAAGTCAGCAATAAAAGAGAGTCTGACTGACAAGAGAAAGTAAGGAGCCTCAGGGCTCCTGCGCCTGCGGCGCAAACCATTTACACAAGAGAAAGGTTCTGCACACACTTTTTTGCCAAAACTTTAGCTTAATATGATGTATGTGCTCCCTGGATTGGCACAGCTATGCTTCTTTCCAAGTCGTTTTCATCCGTTATGTTAGTCCCTGATGTCATTGTGGGAATAAACCTTTTGAAGAGATAACATGTGTCATTATTTTTCACCGGAGCACCGGAGCTGGATTCTGATCGTTCAACCATGCTCAAAAAGTTAATCTTTTTCTAAGTGGAATTTGAAGATGTTGGCGTGTATGGATCGGTACGAAATTTCATCGAGCGGTTGTCAAGATCTGTTTATTTCGCTGGGGTTACTTACAGAGCATCTCATGTTTCGGATATTTGTGATAATTGGCGGAAATTGGCAGAAAAACGTCAGCTGAGCTATCGCGTCGGCCATTTTTGTTTTGATGATATTCCATATATGGGCATGTTAGCCTCCAACTCTTCGAATTTTTGTTACGTTCA
>JAUOBU010246588.1:0-12082 GCA_032360585.1 Nereis procera | reverse complement strand
CCCCCCCCCCCCCCCCCCCCCCCCCCCCCCCCCCCCCCCCCCCCCCCCCCCCCCCCCCCCCCCGCCACAGGGTACAGCCTACCCCAAAATAAAGTTTGCTGTGACCCATTCACCTCCAGGCAATCAGAATTTGTGTCTTTCTGGGCATGAATGGGTCATGACAAACTTTATTTGGGGACTCTGTGATGGTGACTCTTATTTCTCATACCCTTTTTAGCAATGGGAGAGTACCATATAACTTGGGCGGTCCAAGGAGGGTGTCTCCCAAAAAATTACTACATGATCATAAGCAGGATCATCTCTCCGATGGACATGGACCTTGGACCGTCCATCCAGGCTGAAAAGTTTTCCCCATTTCAAATGACGTCATGTCTCACTCGAAATCTATGGTTGTCTATTGCAACACGAACGTGTTGGAGCATGTCCCATTATGTGCGGTAAACCACAGTCAATGTGTAAACAAGTACGACATGTGGGCATGGTTTGGGGAGAATGGAATAAAATATAAACAATAAAGTCTTTCTTTGTGTTTTAATTCACATCATACCACCCGAGCACGTTTTGCGACGTACTCCTCCTCACTTTCACTGTCGTCACAATACTCCACATCATCATCGTCAGCAGCAAGGTTTGTCATCCAGAGGCTATACGCGTGCCCTTGGTCTGCTTTGTATTCAGTCAGCAGGTGATCATCTTCTGGGGTGATTTCATAGTGTACACGCCCCTCACTTCTCCCCCGGAACAACATGGTATCAATCGCATCCTCGTCCATATCCTGCGGTGGCCAACAATTCAAACCCTCTAATTCAGCTCGCAACAAGGGCGAGGCATACCCACATTCTTCCATGAGTCGTTGTTCGTACCGCTTCACGCACTCGTCCGTTATGCCCACATCGTAAACGTAGACCATAGCTATCTGGATCGGATCTCGACCAAACCTTGTGTTCTCGTTACGCTTTGATCTGAGCATCACCGCAAACAGGGATCGAACTCCATCATTCAGCTGTCGCGCAATCGTGTGTTGAGACATGACTTGGTTGAAAAAGTCTGAATTGATGCCAAGCATGAGTGGGGCCTTGTCCCATTTCACGGTAAACAAGTAGGCATTCATACGATCCTCACCGATGGCGTACACGTGACAACACGCCTTGCCTGGATGGACGAATGCACGGCGGTCAACCGTGTTCAGACCCTCCACCCATCCTGCTTTCACCTCCTTTCTCTGTGGTTGTTCACACACGATCGGGGTTTGACACATCTCATACACAGACAATATCTCGTCTTTGGCCTTCCCGGTAGGTTTGTGTACCTTAGGTCCACTTATCTGTTCAGGACCGCTATCCATCCATTCGACTTCTGATTCATCCTCAAAATTGCTTCTTTCACGGAGTGGGATATTGGCAATCAACCCATGTGACAAAAGCTGTTTGCAGAGTCTCCACTCCTGTGCCTCAGTGTTGTACCCATATACGTGATCACCATCAAGATCCACCCAATAATCACCCCGGAACACCAACCTTTGCCCTTTAAGCCCAGCTTCGTGTAACGCCACAAGAACCCTGTTTGCAAAATGGATCGCATGACAATGTTCTTCTGAACCAGACGTGTAGTACATCGGGGGATGCCATTTCTTGTTCGGAACGTACTCGATGCGGCATATTGGCGGGCTGATGAGGTTCGGGTAGATCACCCCGCTCACCCGGTCATATCCAATCTCCTCGTAATCAGCCGTTCTCATCATGAAGGTGCCGCGTTGAAAAACGTATGGTAGAGTGGTCTTGTCAGGCACTGATCCTCCCTTGACAGCTTTTGCATCATCCAAGATGCGATGTGCTCGCCCTTCTCTGTCCGGCACATCAAATATCGCCTGAGGACAGTATCCACCCGCAGCGAGTTTTCGTTCGAGCAAGCAAAGCACATGTTCTTTCAAGTCACTGTCGTTCACCCGCTCCCACAAATCGTCAATCTCCTCACGTTCAACGGTGGCATCAGGTCGATGCAGTGTCTTTATTTCGCATGTTAGACGCGGTGCTGCGAGTGGTGCGAGAGCATTGGCTTCGATAATTTTGCCGGCATACACAGCTTCAATAAACTGTGGATACAACTCGGGCACCAACATGCTCATGCAGTCAGTTGTAGCCCCATGAAGAGGCAATCCTGCATGTGCGGTACGTCCGGGAACTGTGTGCACAAGGCGTTCGTCATTTTCGAATCCCATGGTCTCTGCAGTATAGCGCATAATTTCCTCACCAAACTGTTCGTGCAAGCCCGTTCCCACCTCAGTGGCAATGGCGCTATATTGCCAATTCTGATTGATCAAACCTCTCCCTTTTGGTCTGACCAAGCATTCAGTTAGTTCTTTGTTTCCTTCTATCGCACGGTGACAGGTTCCCTCAAAGTCCTCGTTCTGTGACGACCACCAGGGTACCATACATGATATCGCCGACTCCCAGGCGTGGGTGCGGTCAGACCTCCTACCACACACCCCCGTACCGGGTTTTGTTGCCACGTTAAAAGTCTTATGAGGGGATAGGAATAGGATGCGTTTGGAAGAATTGGCGACTTCCTGATCATGTTGCGTCAGATAATAGTATGCAGCATGATGAGCACCTGACTCGGCAGTTGATTGAACCAGTCTCTGCTGCAGCCCCATGTACGCCATGGCCATCTGCCTCATGGCAATTCCTTGATTGTGATGAATCCTTTTTTGCCATTTTTTTATGTTGAGAGTGGATGTTGCCGCCATCTTCCTCGGTCGTGTACAGTCACCAATACGAAAGCCAGTGCACTTTATATACCTGATTTTAAAATCTCAGTTGGATTATCCAACGTGTGAGATATCACGCAGTCTGTCTGTAAGAAAACTCATCCCCCCATTTTCAAACACGTTTTGGCCACTATCACCGGGCAATGAGAGCGGGATTTACATCAGCTTCGTGGTACTGCACTGACAATGCTGATATCACTGTACGATATCATGCAGTTAAATCTGTTGCAGAAGCGGCTGACCTCATACTCTTGTTCCGCGTACGACGACCTTTATCGCTGCCATATATTCCTCAGTCGCGGGCATGGATACTGCCCAGTATCTGTTTTATGTTCCGACACTGTGGGACACAACCGGTGTCCGTTGGGCTAGGATTCTCACATACGTACAACAGCACAATCTACAAGTGATCGAAAATGCTTTGTTCAACCTTTTATATATTGATGATGCCGAGACCTGCCAATCCATACGGGAGTTTGCCTGGGAAGATGGCACCAATTTCGTTGTGTTTATGCGCATCTAGGTATTTGACGTGGACAGCTGCACGAACACGCAGATAAGCAAGATGATATCATCACCGTGTTGAAATGCAGGTAGCCGTCCCTCCCATGCTGATGTCAGTATACGCGTAGATGATATAAGGTGGACATCAGCGCAACACAGACACAAACGAACGGCATTTTCATCAGGATGGATATACCTTCTTCAACTCGGACTCAGCCGAAGAAAGTCCAGTGCACATTCTGTCTTCGAAATGTGTTTGCGCTGCCACGTCACTTAAGGGAATATCATCGCTTTACTAACAAAGTATCTTTGAAGGAGGCAAAGATAACACGGAAAAAATATACCTGGTCATCTGCCCATGGAGTTTCTATAAAAGGAGCCGACGAACTGAAGGTGAGTGAATTTCATGCCTTACTTCACAACCGCGCGTCTCCTTATTTTAACACCTATCTGTTGGAGAAATAGTCTGTGATCGACATCGTCGCACTTGTTTATTCTATTTTGTGTTTTTTGACACATTTTTATAGATACGATGTTCTGCAACACATTTAGGTATGAAGATAGTCTCAGTGGATCATTTTACTACATCTTTGATACAAATTTATGGTATGCCAGATTTTCTGATATTTTATAGAATTTTGACTATTTTATTCATAAATATCAGCATTTGAAAATTGTCCCAAAATCACCCACAACAATTTAGCTTTTTGTTTTCACACATATCATGTTTTTAACATATGCCCTCCCACTCTCCCCACTTTCAAATTCAGACCTAAAACTCATCTGTTCAAGAACACCTACCCCTGATTGATAATTGCTTCCCCTGTGCCCACGCATAACACTCTGTCCTCACTGTTTATTTCTTGGCCTATGCTGACCACTTGTTTTTTATACCTTTCTTTAATGTAGCACTTTTTAAATGACTATGTACATTGTCTAGCTGGACTGCAGCAAATCATCCTTGTTTGTACTCTTCATGCTTTACTGACTTTACGGGGGTTAGCCACAGTGTATGTACAGCATCTCCGGGGTCCCTCCTGGGACAGAGGGGTGCACTACACAAATATCCATTATTATTATGATCATTCAATATGAAAATTAAATCATTACAGAATTTTCATTTTCTTTGGAACTGATTGTTGATAAGCTTAATTTGATTGTATTTTTGCGTATTATCGGTTCATTAATCAGTGAATTATGGAATACCAAGCGTGGTAACCTCTACGGATATTTAGTTTCTCTTGAAGCAGATATTATTCTCTGCAAACTATGTGAATATAAAGAAGCTTGCAAGTCACAGTGTTCATTTTTAGGTAAAATTCTACAAGAACAGTTCAAAATATTATGTATTTCTATATAATTTCCCAAAGTTTTATCAGCTGTTGGTGAGAAACAAGCATACAATTCACATTGTGAATATCATTATTTGGTATAAAATCATATTTTTCCTGATTTCATACATTTTCCAGCCTCACTGGCCAAAAAGTAGCACAGTAAGCCCCACTTTTCTTTCCATACTTTGATTTGAGAGAATGAGCTCTACCAGGTCTGAAATTTTAAGGAGAATAGTAAGAAAATAAAAAAACTGTAGCGACCCTCCAGTTACTTAGGGTTCTCGTAAATGAGTGTTCCCCTGACCAGTTCTGAATATGTTCTTGCTATTTTTTGGGTTGAATCTAATTGACTTGAATTTGCTTCTCCCCAGGTCTATGATTGTCCTGCAGAAGGTTGTACCAGTGTTGTGCGTCGACTGGATCGCCATCTCGTCAGCGTACACAAATTGCCCCGACAGTCTCCCGAATACTGCGACCATTTGCAACGTGCCACTCCTTCTGTCCTGAGTACGGGTGATGATTCGAGTTCGTCCAGTAGCGCTGATGAACACAGTGACATAGATGAACGGGTAGCCGAGAGTGACGGTGAAAAGTCCAGGTCATCTGACTGCCAGCTGACACCAGAAGATGAAGTGTACGACGATCCGGATAAAATTCTGAAAGAGGTCTGTTTAAATTACATTTCTCTCTCTCTCTCTCTCTCTCTCTCTCTCTGGGGAATTGTTTATAACATGTGCATGACAGTCTCACGGGTTCAACACATGGCGGTACCAACACATTCGTGTATGACCAGGACCATCAGATTTTTAGGCGACATTATCTCTATGGCCCGTCCCAGCTACTTTTAGACCACTCTGTATTTTTGAATTGCTTTTTCACGATAGGAGGAAACCCTATATTTGATAACCGGGACCAGAGACATGGGGATAGTCTCACCTTGAAAAATTTGATGGTCCCAGTCATGCACGGGTCATACATACATGCTTGCATGTAAAGGTTAGTCCCCGAACAATTGAGGAGTCAGTCGGTCTGTGCCTGGACTGAGTAGGGTCCCCTGGTGGTCATTGAGTTGATCTGAACTTTTCACTGGGACCACACACAGTGGAGGTTGATGTTTGAGATTGATTGAGTGACACACATGAAACTTTGCATCACTCTGACCATAATGTTGACCCAACTGGAACAATTCCATGCATTGGTTTTGTTTCAGATCGCGGATGGTGAGAAGCTTCCCGACAGGTTCATGAAAGAGATAACTTGCTTCAAACAGTTCCTGCAAAGTTTTGGTGGAGGGGAAAAGACGGTTGCTGTAACGAACCAAATAGCTGCACATGTGGTGGCTATCCTGAAACACTTTGGGCAAGATTTTTCTGCCGCAAAAGTCATTGAAAACTTGGAAAGAGTTGAAGCGAGCTTTATCACACCGCATCTCGCAACACTACAGGCAAGCACCATAAAAAACTACCTGTTGGACTTTGACCGATTCGTAGCTTGGGGCAAACACAAACAACGCAGTTGGATAGACACCCAAGGTGCAGACTCTATAGAATATCACACTCGAAACTGGATGAAGAGTTTGAACAAGAGAATAGCTGTGAGAAGCCATCATACAAAAGTTGCCCATGGAGCTCGGGCTATCGGTGTGAACGACGTTCAACTCTATCTGTCAAGCGAGAGATGCAATCTCGGAATACGTCTCCTGGACGAAGACAGTTCAGTGCCGCTGGGACAGGATGAACACACAAGAGCCCGCAACTACCTCATCATGATCGTCATCCTGTCCAATGCAACGCGAGCAGGGCCCATCGTCAGCCTTCGCACACAAGACGTGGAGGCAGCCAAGACCAACATCCATGATGGGCGCCATACCATGAAAGTGAACACTCACAAGACTGCAGCTTCCTACGGACCGGCCCAACTTTGCTTGGGTGCAGAACAGTTTCGCCACCTCGTCACCTACGTCGAGAGGATTCGCCCCCACATTTCAAAGTCCTCGGAGCATGAGCAAGTCTTCATCTCATGGACGGGCCGTCCTTTGAATCAGTCTCAAGTAGCAAACATCGTAACAGTTGAACTGACGATGGCTGTTGGCGGCGATGTGCGGTCCAGTTGCACGCTGATGAGAAAGTCCATCGTTTCTCTCGTTCTTCAAATGAACTTGGGGGCACGAAATGAACGGGACCTTGCGACACTGATGAAGCACTCTGAACGAATGCAAAAACACACCTACAACCTAGCTGTGGCTGACAACAACATGGCACGCATGAGCAGATTGGTGTTCAAGGTCATAACGGGAAAACGTGTAAATGAGCGTGACTTGCGTCGACCCTGCTACGAAGAACCAGAAGTTGAGGAATCAGACGGAGATGATGACGATGATGACGATGATGTGATGAAAGCTGCCGATGACAGGGTAGTCCCACCTGCAGATCAGATGATACCCGCTGATGACAGCGAAGTGCCGCCCGACAAGGATGATGAGACGATACCTGCCAACGTCGAGGAGGAAGCGCTACCTGACGACGAGGACGAGGATAAAGGGGATCATCAGGAGATGGTAGGGAAGCCCCGGAGATACCCCCAGTCCTTTCGTGAGGAAACACAGTGTCTTTTCTTTGACAATGTGCAAAGCAAGTCAATCAAATTGAAGGAAGTTAGAGCATTGCTGGAGCGTAACCCCACCTATGCTGCAGAAGCTGCGGCCTTGATAGGTTCTGCAGGACGGGGCTTCATGGCGAAGAGGATTTATGATCTGGTGCGATCACTGTTTCGACATAAGTAAGGGCCGTTTAAGCATGCTCTCTATGAACAGTCATCCGGCATACTTATGTCCATCTCCGACACTAATGCAGGAGGACTACGACACACCCGCAGGGAGAGTTCTCAGGGCTTCCAGAGTTGTTTTAAATTTTGTTGTTATATGTACATGTCTTTTATTGTATGTGTCGATAAAGAATGAAAAAAAAAAATACGCAATGTACTCAGTATGACTCCACCCTGAATGGGTATGGATCGAATCCTCATGCGTTATGGGAGTCATTTTTTTCTTTCATTCTTATCATACACTTTTTGCATAATCTGCTGCTAAAAGACTGCCCTAAATTTGATGGTCGTTCCAACATGAGTAACTTTGACATACCATTCAAATGTGTTCTCGTCGCCATCTTTGCCCATCACATAATTTTCCTATTACTCAACTACTTGACCATGCTACCGAGCAACAATGGATGCACGTCTCGCACAACCCATGCGCCCGGTTGCCCCAGACGGGGTCGGGAATGGTCTCTTGCCCAGCCAGATGAGCTCACATGGCAGCAGGGGTCATCAAGGTCTCCTTACTGAATTTGTCACCCTCTTGGCCTCCTACTTGGGAGGCCCGAGCGATCGGTTGAACGTGAATGCCATCTTGAATCCCGATCAAAAGGTGATAAACAGACTCAGGACCATATACAACGCTATCCGAGAACCCCTCCTGAACACGACTGCGTGTGTCCCATACAACGTGAGCTATGCGACGAACGGTCCTCACATACGCAATCTGGTCAACCAAACCACTGTAGTGACTCCTCTGCCAGCACAATTGCGTCGCAGTGGACACCGACCGCCACCCAGTTGCACATACGTGGTCGAGCAAAACTTTACCAGGAGGTCCCTGTTCCAACCATTCGAAGTGCCAGGTGAGCTCGTGGAGGTCCTGCGGCAAATGAGGTCCCGTCTACAGGATTATGACATACTCGGAGCTAGCACGGGGAATGGAGTCGAATGGTTGAAAATACGTGAGGGTGTGGAAGAGTACACTGAGACGGTAATCGCTCGCTTGGAAGCCATCATGTCCATGCCGGCCGCCCACGCAAAGGAATCCATCGAAAAGGGCGTGGTCGACCAGGCTATTCTGGCCGTGGAGGAAACTGCCATACCCATGCCTCTTGCAGAAGTGGTGCACGAATACGGCACATCGATCGCTGATGCCGGCGCTAAACCCGGTGACTGGCAATTGGACCAGAACATGGTGAAGAATCTCACTGCCGCTGTTGTTAAGCAGCATTGTAAACGTGCTTATACACTCGCCAAGTACCCACGAACGACACTGGCTGAGTTGATTGATGTTGGTCGCAGAACCGTCAACACCGCATTGAAATTTGGTCAGGACGTGGCGGTGATTGATCGAGACAGCAACGCCGCTTATGAGGTTGACGGGATCGTGTTCATCAGTGAGGAGGCATCGCGGTTCATGCACAAGTCCATCGAGTCGGGCGGGCACATGAGCACACTTCCTTTGCGGAACGGACAAATGGTCTCGCAGAAATCCATCTACTTCAAACCGCTGAGTGAATTTGCCAAGGACAACTCAAACTCGCATGTGGTCATGTTGTATGACAAGGATGAACACCGGTTAGGTGCAACATCTGGCAGTGCTATAGCCAAGGTTACGGGCGACTACTCACGTTCCATCCAAGGTGATCAAGAACGTGCACAAGGGTTCATTGAATTGGTCAATATCGGTCGCAGAATCATGGTCGAAGAAGACGAATCAGCCGTCGAGGGTGCAGACCTACCGGAAGATCTGCGGCACGAATTTTCAGTCGTGCAGACAAACCTGCCAGTCGATTTTGTCGTGTATGACAACAAGGCGACGATCATTTCGACCATCTACCGCAAGCATGCCCATGCAGATGACCCCCATGGCCGATCGCCCACATTGGTGTCGCGCAAACACCAGCTGTTCCATGTGTCCGTGGGCGACATAGACATGGCCTCCAAGAAGGCTGCCAGCTGGTTGGAATCCGTCGTGACCGGAACGCCCGACTTTAAACGTGGCGATGTCAAAGACGACGATTTTTCGATGAAAACCGTGCACGCATATTCACCAGGGTTGGCCAATGAGCACTATCGTTTTGGCACCCATGAGCTGATCAGTGCTCTATGCGACCCTTCCTTACACTCAGTCACTGATCTACAAAATCAGCTAAACGCCATGCTGGAACGGGCCAGTGCAATGGAATCCTCAGAGTACAACTATTTCAAACAGCTCCTGCGTACAAAATTGACTGCGGCACAGTGGGCCAAGAACTTGTGGATAGAATGGAGCAAAAACCGCACAAATGGCGGTGGACTCAATGAAACAGGTGCCACGGCAGCATCACGCTTGGAAATGATCGACCTCACCCCATTCTACAACACAGAAACCATGGACGTGCCCGGAGGAGGTGGCCAGCAACAGTTTGCTTTCCACCATCGAACAATTTTCCTAGGCGTACCACCACCTGTTAGGGGACCGCAGATCGGGCGAGAGGTGGTCGGCTTGCGAGCCACACACTTCTTGGCCAAGACTGCTACCACTCAGCAGATTAATCACCTGGAAACCGCACTCACAAAGCTCGCGGAGGAGATGACAAAAAAACAAGTGACAGTGTATGCTCCACGAGCCGTAGAGGGGGATGATGATGTCAAAGTGCTCCCAACAGACACAGAGGACCTGTGCAAAATGTTGGTGAGGATGTTGCGAAAGTTCTACGGATCACTTGGTTACAACCTGCCCGACATTACTGACCTGATGACAGTTTATCAGGTCGGAACTCAGGATAGGCCCGACTGGTGGGCCATTTTCAAGTATGCTGTCGCACCCGTAATCGGGCGATTCCACAACGTGAAATATGTCGGAGAGCTACACAATGATGCAGTCACACTTGACAAGGTCGTCTTCAACGACGGACGTACAGAAGAGCATGCCTTGTACGATGGCGATCAGTTCATGATAGGCACAAAAACGCCTCGCCTGATCCCCTCGCTGAACACTCACGACTACGTGGTCAGGAGTGGCTGGCCATTGATCAAGCAGGTGGCAGCCTTGATGATGCAGCGAACCAAGTTATCTCCCATCGGCATGGCTGCCACGATCATGACGGAATCACACCCGATGTTCACAGTTGATTTTGTGGCTGCCATGCCTGTGTACAACGAACAGATGGTCTACACTAAACCTCGTGCACATGAGATGATCATGTCCCCAGGAACGATGGAAGGGGAAATGCAAGATGACAGCTCTTGCATGGCAGGCATTGGGTGTGAGATACAAACAGCTAGGAACACTCTCGGACCCGGAGCCGTGGTTGTCCAAGTGGCCTACCCAAACCCTCATGCCGCCACCAAACATGTGCGGGCAAATGGCACCCCGATTGTGTCGTTGGACTCGATCGCCAGGACTCGCGAAGGAAACTTGAACAGTCTTCTGCAGACCATGAGCAAGAGGAAACTCGACTCGGATACGATGAAAATGATGCGCAGCCATTTCACCAGCATGGCGGCCGAACGAGAACGACGACATCGTGGCGGGGTGATGGATCAATCGAGTTTGAATCGTTCGGATCGTGTGCAGGAATTTGTTGCCACGGTGCGTCCATGTAGGCAAGCGACACACGAACCTCTACCCGTGATGGGCATCATCAAGGCTGCAAACATGCCCCTGAGTGGGTCTCGCAAGAGTGCATGGGAGACAGTCCTGACAAGCAAGGACGAGACGATCAACCCTTATGCTAGTCAGTTGGGTGGCTACGAATTCATGCGCCGGGTACCCAATGATACCCATGTTGGACAAGACCGCACGTTCCTGATGAGCACCACCTGCCACAAGCACGCGGAGGATGATGTGAGTGGATCCACACGGGCCCTTGAGCAGATTTTCAACTTGAATGATGCTGCTGCTGGATGCTTTACAGAGGCCGACGCTCAGCACATAACGACGTTGTGCGTGCCGCTGCGCCCTAGCAACACCCCAGTAAACATCGAACACGACAGAATGAAGGCCATCCCCGCCGACGATCAGCTGGATGCTTACGACGTGCCCGCCAAGTATGGTATGAGCATTCCGCTAACCTACACCACCGACCCGAGAAGGCTCGAGCACGTCCCACTGTCCCGGGGTGATGGGAGCATACTGTTTGATGGATCATCAATGGACTTTACTGTTCGCTCACCATACACGGCCGCTCGAGTAGTGAGGCCACAATATGGTGATGGTGTCAAACTCTAGTGTGAGTGAAATAAAACTACATATATCACGTTTGTGTTATTTTTTATTAACATTGTAGTTTCTCTACATCTTGACAGGAAAGTTCACGTCTGATAAATAAAGTTCCAGCAGACGGCGGTAATCGGGGTTGTGTGTATGGTCTCGGCCGCCGAATGAACTCGTCGTGATTCGTCCTCACATGCGTGGACCATAGGCAGTACATCCCCCTCCTGATGTGGTTGATGTTAGTGAAAGAGAGAAAGATAGAGAGAACTGCCATCTCGTGTTTTGTCAGGACCCATTCACATCCAGGAATTTTGTGTCTTCTGGACATGAATGGGTCATAGCAAAATTTATTTTGGGGTAGGCTGTACCCTGTGGCGGTGGCGGTGGCGGTGGCGGTGGCGGTGGCGGGGGGTTCTATTTTTTATTTTCTTATACAATATAATAGTCCCCCATCCACCGCCA
>JAUOBU010245478.1:0-12085 GCA_032360585.1 Nereis procera | reverse complement strand
CAACATCACCTGTATTGCCATCTGGCGGGACTGTACATGAGGTTGGAACGACACAGTCCAACCAGATGGCGATATAAATGTTATCGATGATTCCAGGAGACGAGTCTCATCACTGCAACGTGAGTTCATAGATTGCATGATTCCATGATGAATTTAGAATTACTTTGGCATAAAAGCAAGAATCCGTCGTCAGAGGCTATACAGGGGAAACCCTTATTCAGTAAGATTGGCATTTCTAATGGATATTGATGCTGTTCTATCTTGCAGGGTGTTTCTTGTATATCTCCAGGACAACATCTGCTACGAAATTCATACACCTTTAAGATGCTCGCAGACTGAATGAGAAACGCTATACATGCATCAGTGTGACGGATCCAGAGTACACTTAATTCGATGAGTCTCCACAGACCGCAAGCGTGCTATCAATACGCCTATGGTGTGCTTAGGCTCACCGATTCATATATGCACTATTTCTGTCGCACTGTCATGTGACAGTTTGTATAACGTTGCATCCGTTTGTGAGCACCATCAATAGTGACATTTGTGGCATCATTTGTGACATAGTGGCTTCTTTTGACCGACAACAGGTCAGTAAGGTCAATGGAATGTGAAAGTCAAATGTAGGTTTCAGTCTTGTGTATACAGATCATCGTGGTTCTGTTCTCAAGATGGGATTGAGGTCGTGTTTGAAATGCAGACCAGCTCTATAATACCAGAAGGAAACTGTGGTTAGGACACTCGAAACAAATCCAGATCTTTGTGTAAATTTAGTATGAGCGAATGTTGAAATCGAAATGGTGATCTACAGAAATTGGCATCGAACCATAACAGCAAACGGCATTGCCAGATCACGAATCGTTGCCGGAGAGTGAAGACAGTCTAGGACCGTCAGGTCCCAACGACAATGATCTGACTATGCCTCTCCGATTTCAATTCAGATAGGAGTATTCGGCACTCGGAATTCTGGGAGAAAATTGAACGATCCGACCAAGAATTCACATTGTCGCCTATCACCGATTTGGTTGAGGTACATGCACCGAATCATTTTCTGTCTCGAAAACAGGTCATGTTCATCTGATGTTTCTGGAAATGGGTTATTTTAGTCCTGGTCTGTATTTCGGCCACAACTGCCATCTAACGGGGCACACGTTTGTCTATAGTACCATAAATACTCGTCAGTGTGAAGTGACCTTCACGCGCAGCAAACTTTTTGATATTCTTGTAAGCAACAACAGGACAAGCCGACCTGGAATCGAAGCCATTTCTAGATAAAGTTTTGGTTCCCAAATGTTATTTTTGTTAGAACTCACCTACGCGGATCCTTATTGGATATTTCTACTTCGAAACCGTATTTGAAACTACGGTAGTATGTAGATATACGGATTCGAGATGGAAAACTCATATCAACGCGTAGGACCATCGAGTTAGCACGAACCCCCCACACTATTTTATATTGAACTGTTCAGTATTCCGTGGAGCTTCTTACAAAGTCTACAGTGGCCGACACAAGGCCAGTCACAATAGGCTTCGCAAGTGGCATCACAAGAAATAATAATGACGGACTCATTATGCTACCGTTCAAAATGATCAGAATATTACGAGAAATTCTGTTAGTGAAAAACCTACCATACTTAAAAGTACTCTCTGCAAAAGAGGTACACTCGGACATGACAATGGGTAATTATCTCCCTAATTGTCTCCAATTCGAAAAAAAGTGGTCATACGTATAGTGTGAACACGCTATACATCCTGCATTATATTTCTCTGAAGGGGTCAGCCAAAATCATACAGATTCCATATATAACTATAGTTTTTCCCTCGTGCAAATTCAAAATCCCTGACCCCAACACGGATGTCATCGGGAAATTTATGATAGGCCTAATGAAGACGCAACCATATTTCTGCAGAACATCTTTTCTCAGATCAATTCAGACGAATGTTGCGCGCATTCTTTTTGCGCAGCCTTGTATTGATTTCAAATCACCGTTGCTGACTCGTAGTTGGGACTACTCCCGTAATCCAGAATGAAAGTTTGAAATGTGCTATGTTCTCCCTACATAGCACTATGTACTTCCTGAACAGCACTCTGTACTCCCCACCTCAACCACCAATGTAGAATTAAATCAATCCATCAATCAATTAAATTGATTTTCTCTCGGCGTCGATTCCCGGTCGAGCAGTCAGTTGTCGTTTTAAGATAATCACAGACTGGAAGCGATGATCATGAGCGTACCGACGCGCGATAATGCGACAAAAATAGAACACATCGACGTCGATGAGTCCCAACAGATTGCAGGCGTTGCTAAGCCACGCATGCAGTCTGTAGACTCATGGACTGGTGGGTGGTCTGTGCCTGTCGTACTGTCTCGTGACAATACATGTGCCATTGTCGCGTGCAGTCTGTGAATATCATCAGTCTCTACGTGTCATTGTATGTACACAGCGGTCTCTATATGTAGGTGTTTGAGTAGCTTTTACTATCCAGTCTCTGTTCATTCAGCAATCAATGGAATTTTCGATTTTAAATCTATGTATCAGATTTGAAATTGGAAATTCCATTTCCTGATTTAGAGGACCCAACATTCAGATGAAATTCAACTGACCCATACAAATTCGACGTCAACACATTTACAACTGACCATTTGGCTATTTCAACAATTCACAGCTCACTGATGTGAGCTGTGAATTGATGAAATAGCCATATGGCTGAAAAGGGGTGGAGTAGTTAAATGATTAATTCGATTTTTCATAGTGGATGATTTTTGACTAGTGACATGATTTCCATTTCATGCGCCCTGTTTCGAGCTGGAAAATACAATTTCAACATGTGCCTTCCATTTATTTTATGTTCATAGGGTTATCGCACATATGTATGCCCTTTATTCTAGTGTAGACCGGATATTGTGCAGTATCAAAGAACTTTCAACCATTTGAGTATCGGAAATGTGCTCTCGAGTGCATGGCGGAGAGATCTGTCGATCTATGTGCATCGGGGTACACATGAAGCTATTGAATTGAATTATTGAAGGGCTCATAGAGCTCTACATTGTCAAACACCCTGTCTTGTGACAATGCGGCAGAAAAACAGTCGAACCTGTCTCGAGCGACCACTGTCAAGACTTAATTTAGTGGTTTTCTAAGGCAGGTGGTTGTTAGTACAGAAGATCCTCAACGCAGGTTCGACTTGACAGTCGAACCTGTGTTGATGATCACCTATATTAACTAACCACCCGTCACCTGGGATCACTTACCACTGTCAGAATGGTGTTTGCTCAAGACAGGTTCGATTGTGGTACATCTAGCACCGGATATATCACAGAGGTGCAGATTCCCCGGACTGCAGCCGTAATTCTGATATAACATGTATAGAAAAGAAAGGCGAATTGTGATTCCATGACGAATTGAAGTGAGCGATAAAAGGGAGCCAGTGCTGATCATGGCACAACGTAACACAATTTAATGTCGATTCCATAGGAATTCTCGAGTATAACTATAGTTGGAACATACAAGTAGCTAATCAGCATAGTAGAAATGGGATGAAGTACACATGAGTTTATTATAATTGGGGATTGATTCAAGTACACTGATACAAATCTCTATAGGCGAAGCTTTTCTCCTGATGTGATTTCTCGCAAGTCCTCGTGAAATGGGTCCTCTAAATCCAGTGCCGAACTCCACTTTCACAAACATTTTCCTTTCATAACGTTCAATCCTAGGATACTTCAACATTTTGTGTCTCAGTGGGTCGATTAGACTTCTTGTCAGCGTAGGGAAGCAGTGTTTACCTCTAGCAAGAGTTTTCAGTCGCTGCCGACATAAAGGCTAGGAGTTAACTGGGCAAGTTGACACAAATATCGGTGTGTGAATGAATGGATTTATGTCTCAAACTTCATTTCCCCACATTCAAACTTATTTCAGACTCAATGTGCAACAAACAGTGATCATTTACCCCAGTTTATTCTCACATCAGGTGTTCCTTTATGGGCTAAATCACATTCAGACATTATCGATGGCGCTAAGGCGCCATAAGTTAGAGGAACCTGGAGATTTTATTTTGATGAAACACAAACTACGAGTAGTACGATCATGTAGCGATGATTTTATTATGCTAGGTATTTCACTAAATCCAATATGATGTACAGAAAGTGAAGAGGTGAGGGAATGATGAGAGATATTGAGAGATGTTGAGAGTTTGGTATCCGATTCGCAAGTGGCAAATCCATGTGGCTATCGCCATGATAATGAATTGCCACATGGGTGCTAGATGTCTCTCTCTATCTCTCATTCACTCAGTGAATCAGAATCCTCCACATAGACGTCATATTTCGTGCCAGGCGCAGAATATGGCCAGTAACCATATACAAGCAGATATACAATAATGCAATAGATAAAATAATTCAAAATATCGCAAATATGACATTAAACACATATTCAAAAATAGCCACATCGTTTTCTAAACAATGAGGATAATGACGATGGAGAATATCGAAGCTGGGGACCTGTTAGAAATTCCCTAATTTTAATCCAAAAGAGTGAAACAGAACTGTTTTGGTGGTCGATTATATCGATATGGGGATGGAGTGGTTAGTACTGATGGTATGTCTATGTGTTGGACAGAAAGAGATGGCAAGAGCGTTTTAGTCATTATTTCTTATATGACTAAGAACCTTAAAATGATTAGCGATGTTAGCCAGGACATGAACAGATTGACCTGTTTTGATGTCGTGATGCACCAGGTAAAAGCAGATTAACTTGGCAGGGCTCGGCACAAATAGTCAGGCTGTGAAATCGCCAGTCATATCTCAAAGTTGTATCTCAAGTTCATGGCTGTGTGTGGTAATGAATAGCGTCAATAAACGGATGAAACAAGGACACAAATGATGATAAACTTGAGCTTTACTACACAGCAAGGAGACAATGGATACACAGCGGTCGATCCGCATGAAACATGAATACAACAACTACAACTACCACGAGATGGTGTAGCCACGTAGTGGCGTGATCTCTCTTCCTCTCAGACCCCTTTAGGTAGAACTTAAACCACAATCAATGCAAAGTACATACAAAATAGCAACAACATCATACAAAATGGCACACCATGTCATAAAAGAAGTTCTGATATAGGCACACTGGGAGTAACTGGCAACAAGTTGAACCACAGTCAAAGCAAAAGAGCATACAACATAGCAAGTACTGTGATTTGACCATCGTCGGGTAGACTGTCCTCAGGTCACTAGGGGTTATTATGACCCAGTTCTCTACTGTAGGTGACCAACTAACGACCACACTAATCACACACATAGTCCTGTAGGTAAGCAGGCGACTTCTTAGTGCGGCGAGGTCTAGCTGCGGGACTACCTTCACAGTCCACAGGTTGAGACAAAACAGAGGGGACCACAGGGAGTGGTGGAGGAGGTATGGGTGGTACCTCGCGGAGTACATCTGCATTGCAGGGAGGTTGAGTATCGCCGTCCCGTGGGAGCGGTGGAGGAGGTATGGGCAGAACCTCACGGCTGACGTCCGCGATGTTGAGGGGTCGTGGATCATTGTCCAGCGTCGTTGGGAGGACTGCATCCTCAGCTGATCCTTCGCTGTCGCTGTCGGCTGAGTGGGTCTGTGGAACATGATCCCGAGAGCGGTGTGGGACAC
Source organism: Nereis procera (assembly GCA_032360585.1). NCBI lineage: Eukaryota > Metazoa > Annelida > Polychaeta > Phyllodocida > Nereididae > Nereis > Nereis procera. The sequence continues at coordinate 6,436 of JAUOBU010245478.1, read as the reverse complement.
GGTAGCACTCGGATGATTTCACACGGTACAATGGGGACCTGAGCTGGGACCCGGTGAACTTGCGCACAAAGCACCAACCTCCATCTATAGATATAACCAGGTAACGAGCACGTGCGCATGTTTTATCTCTGTCTGCGATGAGGTACACTAAGTCGCCTACAGAAACTTGGGGAGTGAGTCTTGGCCGGCCGCTGGGGCACTTTGACAGTTCACTGTGGGAATGGTTGTGCAAGCGGTTCAGGTGCTGTGAATCAATTAGGGAGCGATCTGAGATGGGCAACTGCTCATTATTCACCTGGTCTCTCTGTGACCACATCTCACGTGCGGACAGGCCGCGGTCACGGATCCTGGAGTTCAGGGTGGCCACGGAGATGGCGAGGCTTACTGGGGAAATAGAACGTCTCGCGGGATCTGATCTCAGCAATTCCTCACCAAGCTCTTGGACAGCCTTTTCGGCTACAGGGTTCTTATTCACATTTTTCGAACGGCCTAGCTCAATCGAGAGTCCGTGAAAGCGTAAGGTGTCGTCTGTTACGAGAGCTTGAAAGCCGGGAGCCGGGTCAACACGAATGACCGATCCTGGCCCACCAATTGGGCGTAGGTCAAGGCATAGCGACAGCAGGCCATCCCGTAATGACGTGTGTCGCTCGTCGGTAAGTAGGCAGGCTCTAGTATATGATGTAACGGTCTCGCGAACTACCAGCACAATCTGACGATACCGTTTCATGACATCAGCAGCAAAAGACACACCGATTGAGGTGGGGGGATCGCCAGTGGACTGCGGGACTACTGTAGTAGGGCACTTTGCCAAGGACGCACATGTATGGCAAGACGACACTGTCTCTTCTAGCGCTCTATCGAGATCCAGGGCAAAGAAATATCTGGTGAACAACGCTCTCAACTGATGCTTAGTTGGGTGTGAGAATCGTAGGTGCAAAGCCATCAACAGACCGGCAGTGGACTGGCGGGGGACCACGATACATTCCCTAGTGGCAGAGAATGGTTCTTCACGGCGGACAACTAGCATGCCATCCTTGGCCAGGGAAACGACCTGTAAGTAGCGCTTGACATCCTTGGCATCTGTCACCTTTTTTGAGGGACGAGTGCCTTGTGTTAGATGCGCACGAGTTCTCCGTAACTCGGAACATTCTTGTTGGTTCAGTAACCATGTAGGGCGACTGGTGAATGGGAGCCTGGCCGCACCGGACAAGACATCTTGGACACACACGCTGTGCACAGCAGCACATTCACTGGCCTGAACAAAAGCGCATATCTGGCATGTAGGTTCTGAACACGGGGGTGCATTACGGCTGGCAAAATCCGAAGGTGTGTTTGCACTGCCTGATAGGTGGCGGATTGACGCTTGATAGCGACTGACAACAGACAGGAATGTTGAGATCCGTGCACTGGCTGAGAATTCTCCACGGCATAACTTTTCGAAAGCTTCAACACAGGGCTTGCTATCCGTCAACACACACGTGGTCTCCACTGACTGAATAATAAAGGGTGCAAAATGTTTAACAGAGGCGGCGACCGACAGAGCCTCGACCTCACAAGGGAGCCGTTTCGACTGGTGTTTCTTCAGCTTAGCACTATAGAAGCCTGCAAGCACGATTTTGTTTGAGTGGGATACATATAATGTGGCACCGATTCCAGCTTGCTTGACTGACCCATCAGTGACGATCCACAGTGTATCAGTTGGGCGGGGGAGGGTGATAGTTTTGTTCGAGGTTAGGGCCTGTTGTGCTTGGCAGAATGACGCCAGCAGGTCATCCGTCCCCCGGACATTCTCTTGGGAAAAGCCACCTGCGGTAAGATCTTCAAGAGGAGCTAGGATGTGTGCGCAACCCTCGAAGACCCTGCTGAGGGCTCGATAGGCTCCAAGGAAACCACGTAGTCCCTTGATAGTTTTGGGGGGTTCGCAGGTTGACAGAGTGGATATCCTATGTGGGGTCGCGCTTAACTGGCCCTGGGACCACGACCAGCCTAGGATAATGGTGCTCTTAGGGCAAATGATGGTTTTGGATGCAGAGAGGCGGAGGTCACACTTGGCAAGGGCTGCCAGAACACGCTTCCAGGAATCAAGCAGTGCCTCAGGGCTGTCGCCACCGACATACAAATCATCCGCCAACTTGGCCATGACTCCTTCCAGGACCAGATCGCCCAGCACGTGGCACAGGAGCTCTTCCAATGCCGTTTCAGAACCCAGCATGCCCATAGCGGAACGGGCATATACACAAACACCACGGAAAGGGGTAGCAACGCCACAGTACTTCATGGATTGCTCAGACAGGGGGATCTGGTAAAAAGACTTCGTAAGATCCGACACGATGATGTAACGCCATCTGGCAATCTCCTGCAGAGTCGTTTCCACGTCGGGCATGAGAGAAGGCTGTGGCTTACTGTAACGACCGACATCCGAGAAGGCTGTGACTAATCTATAGCCCCCAGATGGTTTATTCACGAGGAATGAAGGATTGAGATACTCAACAGTCACACCAATGTCCTCTGGACGCTTGAAGACACCGAGGCTCTCGAGATTGTCAAACTGGGTTTGTAGCTCCTGCAGCTTGTTACGGGCATATTGGGGGACACGACCCTTGCGTTGAGGAGGTTGAGTAGGGCCCATGTTTACGACCGCCATGATAGGGCCCGCAGCGCCATTATATCCGGGTATTGTGGGATCAAAGACGGCATCCTGCTCCATGATAGAATCCTGGAATGCCTTGCACATCACTGGGGAGAGGAGGTGGTCAGGATCAACCTGTACACTGGCCGAGAACGGGCTGTTGTGGTGTACTAGCCTGGTTACAGGTGGTGTATCAGGACAGGGGGGTCTAGGTACATCCGAGGGCGGGAGTATGTGGTGCACCTGGCAGAAGTGCTCGTTTCTGAGCAAGTGGATGGGGTCAGGGGTACTGTTCATGAGGCGTATCTTGCTGCCGACAGTGTCAACGATGTCGGGTGGAGGCCAGAGGTATCCAGTAGATTTCTTGGCAAACGGTGTGTCGACGCGTGGCTCCAAGGCTAATGGAACATCTGGGCCCAGCTCTGGGGGAACATCTACTTCGAGGAACTCGCCTGGCCAAACAGTGACTCCAGTGGAGGGGGCACGAAGCACATGGGATTGTGTGAGGCGAATAGAATGTGGACGTCCCTGCCGTTCGCGATTCCCATAGTTAGTTAGTTCATGATCACCGATGGCAACCTGTTGTTTGGCCGGTCGCACAGAAATATCATTGGCTATCATAAATGGGGTGCCAGCGAGTATCTCCACATCCAGATTATCCACGACAAGTGCCTCGAACGTCAAGCTACTGCCATTGCGTGACAATGTCAGCTTGGTCTCACCTGATACTGCCATGGGCGTGACACCATCGGCCTGGAGGGCCATTTGCGTACTATGTTTGACGGGGGCACCAATCGAGCGGGCCAGCGAAGTGCGAATCATATTGGACTCCGCACCGGTGTCGATGGTGAGGCAGATGGAGTGATTACGGTAGAAAGCGTATAAGTAGGGTGACTGGCGAATCTTCACCCTCCTTGTTGTGGTATCAGACACCGCAGGACGGTCATCAGGGTAGGGTTGCATGGAAAGTGCCGATATGGAGGCAGGATCCTGATCGAGACCTTCCTCCTCAATGTCGTAGTCTTCGACGCCGGCGACCTGGCGCGATCTGGTGAGGTAGTCGAGGTCGCTTTTGGGAAGGAACCGGCACTGCGAGAGATAGTGTGATGTGTGATCAGCGCGACCTGCTTGTTTACAGAAGGGGCACGATCGGACTGCTCGGGGAGGTCCAGGGTTACCTGCTGGTCTAGGCTGATGTCGGGGTTTAAACCGGCTCGCGGCTGATCGCATGACTCTGGCGTCCTCACTTGTTCGCAGCTCTTCGAGTAGTGAGTCCAAAGCCTGGGAAATTTCGGGACGGATGGACGCAATGGTCTTGCTGCGCAACTCGGGACCATAACATTGCTCCACGAGATGAGGCAGGTCCTCGTGTATGAGCTGGAGCCATAAAGTACAAACCAGGTTTTCCAGAGTCGGGGACATGTCCTCGTCGACTTGTGGGGTCTCACCCATGTAAGTGATGCCACCGTCAGCCTTCAGAAGGTTGTCATCTACGAAGGACATCAACCATTGATAGAGCGCCTCGGGCCGCTCCTTCGGGCCTAGCTTGAGGGTGGTTAGATCCAGGAAGTGTGCTCCAGTTGACTGTAGACCATAGTGTAGGCGTATGGTCTGCCATATAGCGCCGAGGGATGTATAATTCTTTACAATAGAGTTGCGGGCTATCACTGGACAGTAGTTAGCTACTTGCCCTCACATCATTTCAAGGAGATTCAGCTTTTGCGGGCAGCACCATCACACCACGGCTAGGTTAAATGTAGATCCTCAATCTCTCCAGTAAACATAGGCTTGACAGCCCAACCGCTGCCACCACGTCAATAAACGGATGAAACAAGGACACAAATGATGATAAACTTGAGCTTTACTACACAGCAAGGAGACAACAGATACACAGCAGTCGATCCGCATGAAACATGAATACAACAACTACAACTACCGCTAGATGGCGTAGCCACGTAGTGGCATGATCTCTCTTCCTCTCAGACCCCTTTAGGTAGAACTTAAACCACAATCAATGCAAAGTACATACAAAATAGTAACAACATCATACAAAATGGCACACCATGTCATAAAAGAAGTTCTGATATAGACACACTGGGAGAGGAGGTGGTCAGGATCAACCTGTACACTGGCTGAGAATGGGCTATTGTGGTGTACTAGCCTGGTTACAGGTGGTGTATCAGGACGGGGGGTCTAGGTACATCCGAGGGCGGGAGTATGTGGTGCACCTGGCAGAAGTGTTCGTTTCTGAAGAAGTGGATGGGGTCAGGGGTACTGTTCATGAGGCGTATCTTGCTGCCGATAGTGTCAATGATGTCGGGTGGAGGCCAAAGGTATCCAGTAGATTTCTTGGCAAAAGGTGTGTCGACGCGTGGCTCCAAGGCTAGTGGAACATCTGGGCCCAGCTCTGGGGGAACATCTACTTCGAGGAACTCGCCTGGCCAAACAGTGACTCCAGTGGAGGGGGCACGAAGCACATGGGATTGTGTGAGGCGAATAGAATGTGGACGTCCCTGCCGTTCGCGATTCCCATAGTTAGTTAGTTCATGATCACCGATGGCAACCTGTTGTTTGGCCGGTCGCACAGAAATATCATTGGCTATCATAAATGGGGTGCCAGCGAGTATCTCCACATCCAGATTATCCACGACAAGTGCCTCGAACGTCAAGCTACTGCCATTGCGTGACAATGTCAGCTTGGTCTCACCTGATACTGCCATGGGCGTGACACCATCGGCCTGGAGGGCCATTTGCGTACTATGTTTGACGGGGGCACCAATCGAGCGGGCCAGCGAAGTGCGAATCATATTGGACTCCGCACCGGTGTCGATGGTGAGGCAGATGGAGTGATTACGGTAGAAAGCGTATAAGTAGGGTGACTGGCGAATCTTCACCCTCCTTGTTGTGGTATCAGACACCGCAGGACGGTCATCAGGGTAGGGTTGCATGGAAAGTGCCGATATGGAGGCAGGATCCTGATCGAGACCTTCCTCCTCAATGTCATAGTCTTCAACGCCGGCGACCTGGCACGATCTGGTGAGGTAGTCGAGGTTGCTTTTGGGAAGGAGCCGGCACTGCGAGAGATGGTGTGATGTGTGATCAGTGCGACCTGCTTGTTTACAGAAGGGGCACGATCGGACAGTTGGGGAGGTCCAGGGTTTACTGCTGGTCTATGCTGATGTTGGGGTTTAAACCGGCTCACGGTGGATCGCATGACTCTGGCGTCCTCACTTGTTTAAAGCTCTTCGAGTAGTGAGTCCAAACCCTGGGAAATTTTGGGACAGATGGACGCAATGGTCTTGCTGCGCAACTCGGGACCATAACATTGCTTTACGAGACAAGGCAGGTCCTTGTGTATGAGCTGTAAGTACAGACCAGGTATTCCAGAGTCGGGGACATGTCCCCGTCGACTTGTGGGGTCTCACCCATGTGAGTGATGCCACCGTCAGCCTTCATAAGGTTTTCATCTACGAAGGACATCAACTGTTGATAGAGCACCTCGGACCGCTCCTCCAGGCCTAGCTTGAGGGTGGTTAGATCCAGGAAGTGTGCTCCAGTTGACCATAATGTAGGTGTATGGCCTGCCATATAGCGCCGAGGGATGTAGAATTCTTTACAGTAGAGTTGTGGGCTATCACTGGACAGTAGTTAGCTACTTGCCCTAGCATCAATTCAAGGAGATTAAGCTTTTGCAAAGCTGTTTTCCTGTCTGGGATGTCAACAGGATCGTCTCTGAAGCCACGGAGGGGATCAGCAGTTGTTTTTTTACCCCACACTGCATCACTGGCCAGGAATGGGGCAAAATTA
>JAUOBU010244368.1:0-12095 GCA_032360585.1 Nereis procera | reverse complement strand
CGGAAATGCTCGGCAATCTCCGTGCGACTTCGGGTCGGCCATCTTGCTTTTATCAGCGTGATAGTCAACAAACAATCATCTAAATCGCGAAAAATTGTTGTTTCCGCGCCAATTTGCTTCACGTTATATGGGGAAATATCAGCTCACGTGACCGATTATGGCTTTCGCTATTCGCAGAAGGCAAGTTCACGTTTAATACAGGACAAATATATAGGAAAATACGTCAGGCGGACCTCGAGACGTTCATTATTGACAAGTTCACGCTGAATCCAGGGTCACGTTATAGCAGGTTCGACTGTATGTCCGCAGCACTATCTGATAGGATACCACCCGACCCTTGACTACTGTCTGGGCAACCTGGTCCATCCCTATGGCATGTTCTGTCCTGGGAACCCTAGCAAACTCTTCAACTTGTAGGCAGCCATGATATGCAACATTGAATACCGCTACGTAGAGGGTCCTAGTATATTCCTCAGTAGCTAACTCCCCCCATGGATCCTCCAACCGTCCCAAGAGCGGCCGCGTTACGGGAAAATGTGGGTCATCCTCTACAGGCTTCTTAGCAATGGCATGCAGCAGTTTTGTTATGACAAAGGCCCCTGTTGGACTTTCCATACCCTGTATCTTATTTGCAAAAGCCAGAGCACTCAGAATTGCCGTGATCATGGAGCCTTTCAAACCCTTCCTCTCCAGCATCACAACATATAATGCTACCCCCAAAATAGGCATGGGCATACGCATGGGGCATCGCAAAGTATTCAGAACAAACGTATTAAAATTGTCCCAGTTCTTCCTGTACGTATCTCTCGTACTCAGGGCCAATGACATGCCCAAGAGCCAATTCAATCTAGTTTGTAATTGCACGGTTCCGATTACGGTGGCACCACCTCCTGCTCCATCACCATGCCGTGTTGGCGGAGTACCTTCTTGGTGGCCTGGAAATGGGACAAATAATCAGGCAATGTGTTCTGAACCCCTGGCACATGCCTCACAGTTAATTTGACATTATTCCTGACACAAGTCAGAACCAAATGACGTACAAGGGACATCACTTCCCCCTCCTCGCTGGTCTGTTTGTTCAAGACATGGACAATGGCCATATTATCCGTGAAAAACACAACATTTCGATTGCTGAAACTACCCCCAAACACATGTAGAGCAACCATGATCGGATAAAGTTCAAGGAAGGTAATGTTTTTCACCCAAGCCTCTGGATACCCGAATTGGAACCATCTCCGGCCGAACACCGCCCCAGCCCCTGCCGTGCATGCGTCGGTATACAGCCGGAGGGTATCCGACGTTTCCCTTCTCCGCGGTCTTACCGTGTCAAAGAACTGTACCCAAACATCCAAATCTCATTTGATGCCATTTGTAACACGGAGATAATAGAAGGGTTTTTGGATGTCTTTCGTCTGATCAATGAGCCTCCGAATGAAAGGCTGGCCCGGCGCTATGACTGACTGAAGTCTACCGATAATGGTTTGAAATTCTTTCAGAGTGCATTTGTCCAAATGGTGAATTTTCCAAATCTCTTCCGTGTATTTCGTGAGTTTATCGTTTGGAATTCTAGAAAGAATGTGCATGGTGGATAGTTCAAATCCTAGAAAAGCCAATACTCTCGCCAGCCCCAGCGTCTTTTCTGCCGCAATTGGCAATCCAATCCGCTTGGCCATAACTTCAAACACCTTCATAGCATATGCACCCTGTTGTTCATCAGGTTCAATAAACAAGGAATCATCTAATAAATGTACAACCTTTGTAATACCAAAACAGTTAGCCAAAATCCAAATAATTGCTTGTGATACCTGTTCAAATATTTGACAACTCGATGCCCCCCCATAGCGAGCACCGTGTCATAGTAGTACATATTATCAAATACTGTCCCTAACAAGTGATACTGGTATGGTTTAACCAGGACTATCCTAAACGCGGACTTGATGTCCAACTTTCCAAGAAAACAGTTGGGGCCTCATTCAAATATCTTGCATATTGCCGTGTTGACAGTTTCGTATTGGACGGACTTCGCCTCCTGAGGAATACACCCATTTACTGACCTATCATCATATGGGTATGACAGGTTGTGCAAGAGTCTGTATTCCCCAGGAGTAGTCTTCTCTCGTAGTGAAAGGGGCGAAATGTGCATATCAGGGAATGGTGGTGAAAGAAAAGGTCCTTGAAACCTCCCTAACAGACTTTTTTATCTACTAGGCCACATAGAATGGATGGATTATCTTCTGCTATGCATGCATTGTGCTTCGCTTCACAGTGTGTCTCCCCCTCCCATCCAATATCAAACCCTTCCTTGAAACCTTGGATCACATAGTCAGCATGTTCATATCTGGCCAAATATAGGGGCAGTTCCTCCACCCTAATCGGTGTTGGAAAACTGAGCGGGACCATTTCTGCCAACTCCCCTTTGCCTTTGCTACGTCCAAATCCTCCGGCGTTGCCGCCGTTTCTGCACTTATACATCTGGTGTGACCCCTTATTACAGGTGGAACACATATGTTTGAATGAGCACTTGAGCCTGTTACACCGCTTTCCCTCTGTGTGAAAATCGAAGCAGTAGGTCTTCAGGGACCTGGCCCCCGCTTCTGGAACGTGATGAGGCACAAAAACTGCTATTGAAAGATGATCTGCTCGTAGCCCTCATGTCACCCATCAAAGCCAGGCAAAACATGTGTGGATTGTATGAATTCCATGGTGAGGGTCGCTGGTTCTGCGCCACCCGCGCAGCCCTCAGCGACCTGACCTGAACATCGTACTCATACCAATCTCCCTGTCTATCTGCTATGTTCTTGATATCCCTGGCATACGCCATGATGGCCTGAGCTTCTAAGAAATTGGCAGGTAACTCACAGTAGATAGATATGAATATATCGAAAGCCCTACACCATTGCTTGATGGAAGTTATCTTTCAGTGTGGTTTGCTTGAAATTGACTCTTCCCTCCTCCTCCTTATCCGGAACCCACCCGCAACGCGTATGGTTAACTGGAAACACCAAAGTTGCCGACTCCACGAACTCATTGTTCCATATCTTCTGTTTGACTTTCAAAGGGATATTGGCCCCCAAAGGAGCCCCCACTGTAACCATGGGTGAGTGACTCACTGATTTAACCATAGCCTGCTTCATGACCTCCATTAGTGCAGGGTTACCATGTAACGGGTTATCTACCACCTCTTGAGAGGCCAGCCCCTGCTGGCTATTTGCCCCAAACACAGATTCAGATATCCCCCAGGAAACAGAGAAATGGCCCCTGTCAGAGGCACACTGGGTGTTGTGCCGGGGTCCATGGCACCGCCGCTAAACTCCTGGCCTAGATTATCACAAAGTACCTGACCCTTGTTACCATCATTCAATCGTCTCGATGCTGTGGCAAGCCATGTCCATCATCCATGCGTGGAACCAGCTGTGCAGGTGTAGCCTGTGTGGGCAGTACTGGACATGCTTGCTCCGTGCTCATGGTGTCAACCCTTTCGCCCTCCTCACGCGGTGCACCCGCCGCACTAGTTGGAAGGTGTCATTGAGTATTGATGGCAATCTGTTCCATCATCAGTTGTGACTGTGCCTGCTGCTCCACCATCCACTGTCTCATGGATGTCATTGTCTCCATGAAAACTGCCATCTGCTGGTTGGAGCTAACTATGATCTGCTGCAGGACCGCATCCCATCCAGACTCCGCCATACCTTGCTCGGGTGTCACTGTCGGCAAGCAGCCAGACTGACCCACCTGTTCCGTGTTTGGCGCGGCATGATCCGTGTCATCGCCGGGTTTGGTTGCTGCACATTCGGATTGAACGTAGTCGTCATGCTCCTTGCCTTTAGTGGAGTGCACTGGTGTTCGCTTAGGGCGCTGCCCATCCTCCTCCTCTAGGGTTCTCTTACCCGGTGCCGACATCTGTAAAATAAGCCCATGTTCATAGAATTTGACTATTCCAAACAATTATTCCATGGTGTATGGTGGCAGGGAAAATGCAAAACCAATACTTCGTTACATAATGTAGTACATCATCAAACCTAGCTGGGGCCATCATGACCAGTCCAGATGAACAGCAAGCACAGCCTGCTACATACCAACACACAACCTGCTGTCATTGTACACGCACACATACCTTGCATTGGGTACTCATATGATGCACCTTCCACAAAGCACCACCTGCCGAAGTAGTCCAGACAACATACTGGGGTCATTATGACCAGTCCAGCCAGGCGCCTGCACTGCATGAGCAACCTTACATGTCTGCAAACGGCAATCACGTACCTATATTGGGGTCATTATGACCAGTCCAATATCAAAACGAATATCACCAATATCACAACCAACTGTCTACATGCATATTCCTCCATAATTGGCACGTTAAGCTGCATGTTTCCCCTAGTGTTCAACAACCAGTCCATGTCCATCCCCACAGCACGTGATGCAGACACGGTCCGACCCCTGTACTGCGGGAACGGGCCATGTACTCCACTCTCACTCACCAGCTTCGTGTCGCCCTTGATGCCAATCAACGAGAGCGCGGGGTCCAGGCACCACCCTACTGCCACGCCCTGCTAGCACACCGCATTTGGGCCACCCAAACCGTGTCGTCTGCCCGCTGTGCGTACGACCCTTGCTAACCGCTGCCGGGCCCAACATATTATCATACCAACACGCCTCCATAACTGCATAATGTAAATAATACTCAGTCTCCGCAACATTGGCTCGCAGGGAACAAGACACCGTACATCCACCACGAGCCCCACCTCTGTCACTTCAATCCTCCAGCCAGCCTGATTTGAAGTCGGGTTGCGTGATGCAGGCGGACCGGACACCATCCTACCGCTGCTCTCCGCACCCCTTCCTCAGTCACGGGGCCCTCATCTACACATCAATCCTTCAGCCAACCGGGTCTGTGGTCGGATTGGGTGAAGCAGGCAGACCGGACACCATGCTACCGCCATTCCCCACGCCCTTTCCCCCGTTGTGGGCCACTCATCTCCACCAACAAACCCACAGTCAGCCATAGGGCCACCTAAACGAAGAGAGAAAAGGAGATATGTGCAAGTGACACAAGTTGGTGCATTAGCCAGTAGTGTTATGTATATATATATGAGTATGAGGTCGGGTTGCGAGACGCCAGCAGACCGGACACCGTCCTACCGCCGATCCCCGCGCCCCTTCCCCAGTCACGGGCCCCTCCTTTATCACCTACTCTTATAACAGACCTTCAATAGCTGATGACAGGCACCTGTCCGTTATTTTGCTGAAGTATGTGTGCTGCGTTGCGAGTCAGGTCGTGCGGAAGTCATCTGCTTCCTCCAAAGTCAGCTCTGCGCTACAGGGGAAACTTAGACCCCAGGAGAAACTTAGACCCCAAAGTCAACAACTATGGTACCTCCCTCGTTGACTTATGCATATCGAGTGGTTTAAGAATTCTAAATGGCAGAGTATTAGGTGACCTACTTGGATGCTGTACATGCTATCAAACCTTAGGATCGAGCACTATAGATTATGGAATTGTAAACACAAATCTCCTTCCCAAGGTCATCTCTTTCAAAAACGAGCCCCCAACAGTCCACTCAGACCACTCCCAAATTATTGTCTCACTTGCCTGCGATAAGAGAAAATCGCCAGGTGAAGTCCAGCTCAGCCCCCTATCTCCCAGATTTAAATGGACTGAAGATTCCCGCCACAAATTGGTAAAATGCCTCTCCAGGCCAAAGGTCATCTTGACTATGCAGACTACTACCATCCCCAAGAACCAGCTGGTGGTAGATACTGCTATCTCAGACCTAACAAATCTGCTAGCAGGTATATCCTCACAGATCTGTACAGTCAAGAAAAGAGTCAAACCTCATGTCAAAAAGAGGCAAAACCAGCCTTGGTTCTGTAAATCACTGGACAACAGGCTGAAACAAATTAAGGACCTATCTAAATTAAGGCAGCGATTTCCACATGATCCAAATATACAGGAACAATTCAAACGCCTCAAAAGAGAATACAAAAAACAAGTGAAGCGAGAAGCAAAAGACTATTTTCAACAGATTGTGCAACGAATCTCTGACCTTAAACATGAAGATAGCACAACATTCTGGAAAACACTTGACAGCATCCAAATAAGACCGACTGACACTGAGCCCCCAAATATCCATAACTTTATTGAACACTTCAAAAATCTAGGACGCGACGACAACCCACTGACAGAAGAACAGGAGATTATACTGACAGAACTGGAAACGATGGAACTTCAACTCCCAACAAATACTGATACTGACAGTGCAATCACTATGAAGGAGGCCATGGCTGAAATAAAGAAACTGAAAGTGAACAAATCTGCCGGACCAGACCAACTTATCAACGAGGTCATTAGGCTCAGTTCAGAGGCACTCCTTCCGACTTTAACTAACATATTCAATGCTATACTAGACTCTGGCATGTATCCATCCAGCTGGAATTTTTCATATATCCGTCAGCTACACAAGAAAGGCAATAAGCTGGACCCCAACAACTACCGTGGCATATCCCTGTCAAGTTGCATGGCAAAGCTATTCAACTCCATATTGGACAGCAGATTAGTAAATCACATGAACTGCAAAATGAATAAATATCAGTTTGGCTTCCGCCAAGGATTGAGAACATCAGACAATCTATTCATCCTCAAAACTCTCATCAGAAAACATTCAAATAACAAAAGTCGCCTATTAGCCTGTTTTGTTGACTTCCAAAAGGCATTCGACACTGTCTGGCGCCCTGGCTTGCTCCATAAATTAGCAGGGACTGAGGTGGGTAGCAAGTTCTACACTATTATTAAATCAATGTATGAATCCACTCATTCAGCTCTCATAACCAGAAATGGAGTCTCCGACAAGTTTGATTCTAAAATAGGTGTGAAGCAAGGAGATACTTTGAGCCTGACACTTTTCAATATTTTCATAAACGACCTACCCGAATCCCTCGTATCCCCTGGTGATGACCCACACTATCCAACAACGAATGATATGAACATACCATGCTTACTCTTTGCCGATGATCTAGTGGTCCTCTCTACCTCTGAAAAGGACATGCAACACAAAATGGACCTGCTGCAGTCCTTCACAACAAGGTGGAAGCTAAATCTGAATATCTCCAAAACTAAATTGGTTACATTTGAACCAACAAGGAAAAAAACACAAGAACCTAAAATCACTTATCAGGGCCAAACCATTGAAAATGCATCAGGCTACACACATCTTGGCGTCTATATAGATAAGAAAGGCTCATGTATTGAAGGTGGCTCCCTATTAGCCAAAAAAGGACTAAAAGCCATATTTCGGATAAAACAGAAAATACAGGGGATTCCCAATCTACCCCAGACATACAACTTAAGCTCTTCCACTCTATGATTCGCCCCATTATTTCATACAACGCTGAGATATGGTACATGGATATCAGTGAAAAGCATGCAAGCAGCTGGAACAGGGCAACAAAAAATGACCGTCCCATAAATAAACGATAACATATCACAGCCATTGATATGGAAAAAGTCCATACAAGACATTTGAAAAGTATCTTAGGCGTGTATCCAAATACCAGCAATAGAGCCACCTTACTTGAAACAGGCGAATACCCCATCGAGCTCCTTGTAAAACTCCAGAGCCTCAAATACTGGGCTAGGTTGAATGAAAGTGATAATGTTATGCTACAGGGTGCACTACTAAAAAACAATGCACAAGATGCCAGAAATAGATACTCCTTCAACACATATATCAAAAATATATTGGGCGATACCCAGTCCGAGCACCTCCTCTCAAACATTGACCCTAAGACAGTAAAAACTATCCTACAGGTAAAACTTGAGACAGATTACAGGACAATGATAGATAACTCCCTCTTCAATGACATACGAAACACGACAGGTTCCAACAAACTACATACTTACCAACAGTTCAAACAAGAACACTGCCTAGAACCCTACTTGGATCAAGAGAACAGCAACTTGCCTAAAGCCTTCACACCACTCCGAGTCAGTTCACATAAATTGGAAATTGAAACTGGCCGACATCAGAAACTCAAAGCTGAGGAAAGATTCTGCTCTTTTCGCACAGATATTATTGGGGACGAATCACATTTTATAATGAGGTGCAACATAAATGTCAATCTAAGAACCAGTCTTTTTGAAGAAATAGATAAGCATCATCCCAACTTTTCAAATTTAAGTGAACATGAGCAATTTACTGAAATCATGCAGAATAACTCACCCGAGTTAACCCATCCAAACTGCAAATTTGTATAAGACAGCACTCTGTGCAGGAAAACAGCCTTGACAGTCCATAAGGCAGGGGAACGATCACCAAACTCCGTATCTCACACAAGCTCTGTACAACCTTGATATGGCATCCTCATACACATTGTATTATCTTTTCTAGTCGCACGGTAGTCTGTTCCTAGTATTTGTAGTTGCTTTATTGTAAGTAGGGGTCAATGTTACATGTGTAGCACGATCTCAATAAAGTTGAATATGAATTTGAATTTGAATTATCTTTTGCACTATATGGTGCACTACCATTTGAAGATGAAGATGGCAGTGTAGTCAAACATTGCCATCTAGTGGAAGCCCTGAGTACCACTGGTACCACTGGCAATGCACAGAGGGCAGGGTGAATATGACACTAAGAGTCACCTAGCAGGAATCTTTGGTACTACCAAGTGGAGATTTTACCTTGTGACAACATGCCAGGACAGAGAGCCAACAAAACAGGCCGTTTCCAGCCTAAATGGGCATGTAAGAGAAATAAGGTGTTTGCAACAAACAAGAGAAAGGCCAGAGAACTGACAGACCCAGACAACATCTCATTGGAGGAGGCATTACAGCTCTTGGAAGAGGATCCCAGTGTTGAGCAGGTGAGATTTTAGTTTCGCTATTGATCTGAGCCTTAGATCTTCTCATAGACAGTCAAACCTCCAGTAAAGACCACCTATCTACAAAGACCACCTGGAGATATGACCGCCATAATATTCTACACTCTGGATTACCTCTCTCTAAATGTCACCTTTCTACAAAGACCACATATTCAGTCGACCATGAGTTGTCCTTATAGAGAAGTTTGACTATCCTTGTTACATGTACAGTCAAACCCCTCTTAACGCAAACCTTGTACAGTAAAACCTGCCTGGAGGGTCTCCTAGTGGAAAGATCACTTGTCTAAGAAGACCACTTTTTGTTGCATAGAAATTTGCAAAACATATTGAAATAGTCATCCTGTATACAAGGACCACACATGGCTGATTTGAATCGGGCCTTAGTAGACAGGTGGACTTCGTAGAGAGGTTATCAGAGTGAAATTATTCCTGTGGTCATATCTTCAGATGATCTTTATAGGCAGGTGGTATATGTAGAGAGGTTATCTTTACAGCAGGTTTGACTAAGTGTAACTGCAACCTGCCTGGGAAGACCACCTGTCTGGGCAGATTACATTTTTCCTTGCATCTTCAGGGTTCTCTCCAGACAGGTTTCACTATAGTACCAGATTTGAGATTCATTTAATTTTTTGTTTTTTTTGGGTGATACTACCAAAAATGATCAGAATTTCATGGGACATCCACAGCCAATATCAGTGTAATGAGGTACATGTATAATCAGGATGAGATGCTATTCATGGGAATGGGGTACCATCAGGCTTGGCAGGACAAGGATTCAAGGTGAAGGACAGCACTGTACATGCCGAGCCCCTGGAAGAATGCTGAGCCCCTGGACTTCTGAATGGGCCCTAAGTCAAAGTGCCATCAAGTGGTATCAGTGTATGAACATTACATTATTATGCTGATGGAAATAATTGGGATTGTATTTGAATGGGATACACTGCTTTTCCTTTCAGATTGGAAAACACAGGTGCCTACCATCCACATCATCACCATTAAGACCAACTGGATCATCTTGTTTCATCGAACCCCCACTTGCATCACCTATTGCCTCTTCAAGCATGGATACTGGAAAAGTGAGTTCAGGTTTTTTATGCAAAATCTCCATGAATTTTCATGAAAGGGGGAAAGAAGGTTTTCCTGACAAACCTTTTTTGGGAGGGGGATACTGCATCAGCCAGCAGGTATGGGGCTCAGCTAACAACATGTATGTAAACTGGTCACACCCAACAATGAATCTAAAATTGTGCTAAAATACATGTATGCTTTCTATAAGATGCTGTATAATATGGAAAAAAACTTCACCACAGCTGTGTCATAATATAATACACTAGTTCTCCACATCTTTACCAGTAATGTGACAAATATTCCACCTCTGAGAAAGAAATTCCTTGGGACCCAGTTATTCCCTGTGTGTGTTGAAATCAGGAGAGGGTAAAATGAATTACCATGAGGATGGAATTCACCCTGTTCAGTCCTTTCTAGCACTGGCTGAGATTTTTCAGTTCATTCCATACTTTTGTCAGCTCAATTAACCCAAAATATTCAGTATATTTTTGCATCTTTTGTATGTGTTCCACAATCTTTTTTATAAAATGTTGGACCGCTGAATTTTCAATCAGGCCTCTGGGTGGTTTAGACACCATTTTTGCCTGCTATTTTGGGTAGCCTTTTTTCAGCCAAATATCACCCCCATTCTGCAGGAATGACATATTAACTCAGGTTCAGACATCTAAAAATATCCCATGTATTTTTTCAGGCTTCAGAACACCTTGCATCATCACTTGAAGAGTTGTCACCCCAAATTGGTCATATCTCAAACACGTCCAATGTGGAAGGTGCTCGGATCATTGATGTCAGGACTGTATCAGAACGACTCGAGTCCGGATGCGCCTGCTGCCAGAGTAAACTCCACTTGATTGACATCATGAAGGTAACCAGGAGAGGAATTTGTTCCATCTTTCACATCAAATGCCGATCATGTGGTACTCCTAACACAGTTGCAACTTCCAGACAGCACAAGGTAGAATCTAGCAAGAAGGCCTACACATATGACTTGAACACCAAAGACAGCATTGGTGAGCTGATTATTTTTATTGGATTGATGTATGGCTTGGATGAGGTTTGATATTACTTTCAGCACCAAATGGGCTTTATCGGAATCCTTTGGCATTTGTATGAATCTTCCAATGTGGGATCAGTTTATATGGCCTTCACTTATCCAGATCTTTCAATTGAATAACGTCAATCTGCAGGTCACTCATGTAGTCTTTTGCAGCAAACTCATCAAGTACTTTGCATTATGCACTGATACTTAGTGAAATATATGTGTAATTTCCGTATCCTTTATCAAGATGCCATGTGTGAGCATGCTTCACTTACAGGTGGTTTTCAGAGCATCATACACCCACTGTGTCTTATCAATCTGTGAGATCCCAAAGAGCCACATGGAATTTTACAGTTGTCCATGTGTGCTGTTTCTGATTTTCAGGTATGATTCATGCAGGTATGGGACCAACACATGTTAATGCATTTCTGACCAGCATGAACATTCCCCCAGTCTCAAGTCACATGCTGAATGACCGGCAGAAAGAAGGAGGCCAGGCCCTTGAAAAAGTCGCTAAGCAAACTTGTCACCGAGCAGCAAATGATGAGAGGCAAGCAGAGATAACCCGACAAGGACTGCAGGTCCAAGATATTGGTGAATATCTTGATGTGGCTGTCTCTTATGATATGGGCTGGCAAAAGCGGGGTAGAGCAATGAATAGTTTAACAGGTAAGAACTGAGTTTCAGTAATTGGAATGAGGGTGACAAAAATATATTTTTTTCTTTTCTCTTATGTGCCCCCATTCATTGACAAAATGCTACCAAAGACAACACATCAGCGACACTTTTGGTGTCCTAGTCCTGAGCAACATTCTTAGAACCTGACCACCGTAATATTTTACGCTTTGAATAACCTCTCTACAAAGGCCACCTCCCTACAAAGACCACATTCTCAGTCAACCGTGAGTGGTCCTTGTAGGGAGATTTGACTGTATGTGGCTTTTGTTCACAGGAAGGGTTTGGTGGTATGACATGTACATGTACATAATATTGTTGCTGAAACTTTATTTCACTATTCTCATCTCACAGGTGTAGGGGCAGTGATGGGATTGAATAAAAGAAAAATCCTCGACTACAACACAGCCAATTTGAAATGCCAGAAATGTGA
>JAUOBU010243257.1:0-12097 GCA_032360585.1 Nereis procera | reverse complement strand
GCACTTTGTATTTATAGACAATGTGGTATTACATATAAGAAGGTCACCATCTTGCTGTGCACTTTTTCGGTGCTTATCCAGGGTGTCTCCGAGGTGCAGCGCACTGAGTACTTGTCATAACACAATGTCAGTTGAATAAACAATTCAATCATGTTGGATACTTAACGTCAAACATGGTATGTCAGAACAATGAACCTTACAATCCATAGGACCTATTTGTCAACTTATCTATGATTCTCTTGCTTCTCATGATACATGATCTCTGACCAGAGTATATATATATATATTTGCATATTGAACAATGGGGGCAGTGTGTAACTCACTAACACACCATATGTGTCATCCAAGTATTGACCTATAATCTATCTCAATGTTCCTTCTCACTGCATATGAATATGCATACTCACAATGCATATTCACTCAATATGTATATGCATACTCACAATGCATATTCACTCACAATGTATACACACACTCAGAATACACATTCACTTGCAATGTATATGCATACTCACAATGCATATTCACATAATTTTCTTCATGCAATCTTTCAACCTGTATATATATGTATAGTCTCATATAAAGCAAATTAGCCTACACTATGGCTTGCTATTACTACAATCGACCAAATGGTTGCTATCCAATGATTGTTGTTTCAAATATCATAATGCTCTTCCTTTGCCTTGAGAAATAGGAGGAAATTTCTCAAAAGGATCCTACGACATTCGGCATTTGAAAACTAGTAAGGTTAATTCATGCTTGTTAGTGAGTAAGTCTTATTCCTATGTCATTCTCAAATCTTAAATAACATTTCTCTTCAGCCTTCCATACAGATTCTTCATATAGGCTCTCTCTCTTCCACATACACAGACTCATAACATATTCAATATACTATATTTGTGGGGTCTTCTATGTAGTTATTCTAAACACTGGATGAGCAATTTTATCCAGCCGCTGCCGCCAAGTATACTTAGCCAGGACGATACGCAGAAGTGCAATTTCGAAAATGGAATCTGGCCACCATACTTATATGTATAAACATTGCAATTATTCAGTTCTTCATGCACTGTATAAATGAGCTCTTCTATTGCTTTTATTCCATTTACGTCCCTCATTTGCATCAAATCATCACTAAATTCATCGACCTACACTCATCTAATATTCTAAGAGCATAGGATTACATTGTCATCCAATAGCACTCACAGTACAAAATTATTCGTTACGTCCAATGTTCATTGATAATGTGAACGTACATATACTCTGTCCATACGTCCCTCTATTCACTGAATATGAGGTCACTTTTTGTACTACTCAATTAGCGGCACCCAGTGGCAGTGAAAAACAACTCACCATTGCTGGTGATATCCAGTTCTGGCACCGAGTCCGGTTTGGTGATCAAGCAGGACTGTTTCATTTCCAATTTCACTCACCAAGTTAGGGGTTCTATGTTCTAATATTTACTCTAACTAGATGTTCCATCGGGAACCATTTCACTTACTGTTTCACACAACAGGTTAGAGGTTCCTTATTTCAATTCTCTCAGGCTAAAAGTTTGGAGCCTACTCTTGGAATATTTGAGCTTGATTGATTAATTAAGTGGCGTTTTATTGTCCAATTCAGCAACACAAAGCCACACCAAAATATGGAAAGCCAAATTTGTATCCCACTCAACACATAATGAATTAAACACATGAAAGATCTGCAACCTATCCTTGTCTAGTGTTGCCATTTATAATCAATGTTCTACCAAAACTATAAAATTGAATCTACCAGAATATGATTTCTCATTGTAAAATAATTTGAGTAGGAATGCTCAACTATATTGACCTCCTAACTGAACAATGGACATACTCTCCAAATCCGTACACTCATCATTTGCAACCATCATATCATATTGAAAGTGTTATTCCAGACATCAGTTTAGATATATAGATATACACATTTTGGATATCATATTCATGCACAATTTTCATACTCACACTCAGCATCTCTTTATAAACAAATGAACTCATAAAACATGTAAATCATATCAAAATCTCACACAAAGTCCTTATTCCTTTTCAAGCTCAATTAAACACAATTTACAGAAATTATTCCCAACTTATACATACTCTGTTCCATATATCTCACATACTCTACAAGTTCTCTCTCTGGCTGCATTCTTCCAATACAGATCTATATCTACATACGATGTTGGATCTCGGGGTACTATTCCAAATATGACTATGCGTTCTACTGTTTCTGATTGGAGTAAATCATACTCAACAAAATCCCAAATAGTCTTTGCCAGATAGGACATAATCTTTGGAGATGGATAAGTGAATTTCAATAAATCATAGGCTTCTATATCAATTATGGCTGTTTCTATAACATATCCAGACCATCTGATATTCCAGATCTCCTTCAGGATAGTTTTCCTCAAATCATGAACATATTTTACATTCCGGTGTAAAAAGAACATACTGGCTACATTTTGATGTGCTGTCCATGCTTGCACAGCTTGAACCCTATTTCCCCATTTATAAATGTAAGCAAGTGCGCTAATATTGTTTACGTCCAATACCTCATCTTCTTCTAGCTTGAGAGAATTCAATACAGATAGCTTATAGTTCCGTACAAACTTATCAGTACCTATTAACACAGCGAACTTATCACCCATAAAAGCAGGACAAACCTTTTGCAATTGTACAATCACATTTCTCATCTCCATATCTTCCAAAGTTAAATGAATTGTTAATGGTTATATAACATGCTCTTGGTTAGTTTCGGCTTTGTCCTCAAATTCACCTCATCAGTCCGTGAAGGGTTATCTCCCGGCACAGTAACACATAAGTTCCCTTCTTGTTCATACCTGATCACAACACTAACATTATTCTCATCCATGGTAGAGGTTACGGTTTGCATGCGTTTCTGTCTTGCACCACCAGAACTTATCAATTCATATGACTCCCGTTGATCCAACATAAATTGACCAGATGTTGATCACATTATCTCTCTCTCTTCCATGCATGGTATTCCGGAGTTCTATGATGAACCAGACTTCCGTGAATCTGCAAATCCCCTTAATTTGGCCTCATCCTCATATTCTGACTGCTCTTCTCCTGGATACTGTGGCCTGAATGTACCAGAAGTCTGTGATAAATCAAGATGCCATGAATCCATTGCCGCTTCTCTATTGGTCTCTCGTGCTCGCAAATTGAAATGACACTTGTGTCTGTGAATTTCATATCTGATAAGCCTACTGTGGGGATCCAGAAGGTGCAAGGTCTCAAGGTCTCCACCACCCATGCCCATTGCATGGACGTCTCAATATAGCTGGTGTGTGCTAACAAGACGCAAAACAACAACCAACCAACCATCTCGTGCTCGCAAAGATTCAAAAGTAGTATAGCTTAGGACTCTCCTTATATCAGGAATTTCATCGTGACATGTATCGTTGGAAACCAATTGCGTCATTGAAGCTGTATTCCTCGGCATTACGTTTCTCAAGGACATGCAGTTTGGCTGCACTGGGGAATTCGCTAATCTCAGACAGCTATTATCCCAAGCTAGGATATTGTACAATTCCTCCCTCATCGAGGTCATGGAAATATCATTTTCCTTTGGTCTATACATGTTTACCCTACAAGTCCTCTAAATCTAACAATACTATGTATGAAAATATAGTATACTTACTATTAGTATAGTCTATTCACAACATGACGTGGCCCCCCGGTCAAAATGACTCTCGATGGCCAGGTCATGGTTTATATAGGGGCTACTTAGGCCAACTAAAGGGTACTTCCCCTCTTCTGGTCTGTTTCACTATTGTTTATGTATTCATCCCCATGGCTTATATATATTCCTCTATCATGTCAGGTAGCCTACATCTGGGGTATGATCACATTATATGATCCTTTGCCTTTGTTATTACGATCTATGTTCTTTTGCGACATTACACATACTCTTCAGATTGGATCATGCCTTTGAATCAATGTGGGTTGTAGTACTCATACGTATTTGACATTCCTACATTCTTACATTCTAGCCGAGAGCTTAAAGGTCATTCAAACAACAAAGAACACATCATATATCGCTCTCACTTGTACACTTTTACATCAGAAAGTACCTCCGTGGTCTTGTGTTCTCACTAATGTCCCATCCCAACAAATACATGATATTATGGTATATCTGCCCTCTACTCATGCTCTTCCATGAAATGTTTATGAAGTATGTAAATATTGTATGCTAGCAACCCGGTGGTTTGACCTTTCTACATCCATATAACCACCATGTCATTATGTATCATAAGGCTAACAATGCAAATATAAAATCAGGCAATCTGGCCAGGTGGCAGGTGTTGCTTAGCCAGTTAATTTTGGGCTTGTCTTGAGTCAACTGTGCACTTGTCAACACAACACTGGTCGAAATTTATTTCGACTGGAGGTCCATGAGCACATATAACAAAGTCACTGTAAACATTCCTATGAACACACAGACACACGGAACACAATTAAATGATGCATCTTACATATGGATATATATATATATATATATTCAGGGTAGACTTATCTATTCGTACCTTCAATACTTACTCCTTATTCTAATCTCAGTTATCTGTATATCTTCTCGATCATACAGGCTCTCCATAAGTAGTACATCTTCCAGGAACATACCTAATTCATGGCAACGAAGTGCCCAGCAGGAACCTCATCCATTCTTCTTTCCAATATTTTTATGTATATACAATTAATGCCTGACCACTTAGTAGGGCATAGTATTTCTTAGATAATGAATACTTACCTTGTCATTCATCTTAGGCTTTTCAGTTCATAACTTTAGCGCCATACTGCATCGATGTGCACTGTAACCTCTCGCTACCGCTTTTTTCAGAATTCGTGTCACCCTCAGACACTTGAGTACAACCTCGCTGGCTGGCCTAATGCTACCTAGATGATGAGCATTTGACCCATTCACTCACCCACATATTATGGCACCAAGTACTGGTAATACCTCCATGTATCTATCATATTTTTTCAGTAATCTGCCTAGTATGGCAGGGTGCCTGAAAACACTTAGGTATAGTGTAGCATCAACATCTTTACACTTATTGTCCAGCTGAAGGGGGTTTCAGGTATTTGACAAGATTTACCTGTCTGTGAACCATTTCACCTGCTAGATACTCGATGAATTTGCTTCAAACACCTGATGCCATGCTCAATTTAGGGGTGTATACATGGCTCATGACCTCACCTGAAATTTCTACTTCTCATTGTACTTCTCTCAGACTTCTGTTATTCACCTTTGTAATAAACTCTTTGATACTCACATTTCGTCATCATCCCTGTACTATAGATTCTACAATACATACTCTCCATTATTTTCTGTTCCTCGTAGCTCCTTATTCACTTATTTTGTCCCATGGCTCTCTTTATTCTTACCTTTTATCGTGATCTCCATCCTGTGTCCTCATATTGCAAACAGTCAACTGGTGAACTCCTATCCACTTATTTATCATCATAGACCTCTATATTCTTATCTCTTACCGTAATCTTCATATTGTTTCTTCATATCTCACATTGTATTGTCATAGTCTTCATATTTATCCTCATAATCCTCGTATTGTATCCTCATATCAATTCTTTGATGTCTACATCTCACAAATAGTCTTCATCTTAATAAACATTTATTCTCCAGGGTTTCTATCTACTCATTTTGCATCTTAGACCTTATAATACTTACTTTCTCTCCTAATCCTTTCGTTATTGACCCTTTGATACTCACTTTTGTCACAAAATTATCTCAACTTCAACACATCTACACTGCACTCTAGCGCATCTACAAATCTGGGTCAGACAATGTTCTCTATATTGAATTCTTGGCTAATGAGCTTAATATAGTGCAGACCTTAGATTCTTTTAGATGAAGATCCACATTCTTCATGTCCAGTTGAAATTTTATGTTCTTCTCACCTTTATTATATCCTAAATCCAATCTCCATCCACTATCAGTAGAATTAGCAATACATTTTACCTCATATTTCTTTTACACATCTTCCTTGAAATAATTACAAATAGGATTTCTCACATATATCACACTCATTCATCTACCTCGGACACATACGTCACATATTGCAGGTATTTGTTATATAGGTCACACTTGAACTATTGAAAATTAGCTTGAGCATTGTGGTACAGGTGAGTATACGTGGATATATATATATGTATATATATATATATATATATGTGTGTGAATATAGGTTAGTATGAGCAAAGTTTGTTATATCTTGTTTCGTTCAGCATCACCTTCGAACCAATCTTTTCCATTCTGTGACATATGCGAAGGTATTAGGAACCTAATGCATAGACAATCATTCAAATGTACCATTCATCATTCCTGTAGTATTCTCAGCCCTTTTCAACTATTCAATATTGGAGCTAACCCACCCTCCTCTAATGCTTTAGGGTTCATATATTCTCCTGAGGTCCACATATTTTCACTTGGGGCATATCCCTCAAATTGTACATGATACTCATATTTTCCATTTCTGATCTTCCTCTTCCCTTACACCTTCTTCACCCTATGGGACTCATTTGGATCACATTGTTTCATTCTTACACCGAACAATTTCTGGGTTTGCTTATCTGTCAGTTACATACCGGATCCCCATAATATTTTGGTGGATCCAATGTCCGTCTCTCCCTGAGTACTCTTGATGTTTGAGGGGTCTCTATCTCTTGATCCTTAAGGGACAGAAGTCTTTCTCCTTCCTCATCTTCCTGAACTACTGATAGAGTTCTACCTGTTACATTGGATTCTATTATCCCACATTTGGTAGTTGTGAACCCAGGCTTCACATCCTCCAAATGGGTAATTTTAGTGGAATAACTCCATTTTGTGTCTGGCCATCCTAATCTAACGGTTTTTGATCCTAATGGCTTTCTGATACTTAATGGTCCTACCCATTTATTGTCCATTTTTCTAGTCTTGGACATATTTTTTGAACATACTATAGCTCCTTCCTCGACTAATAAATCATCAGTCTCCTCATTCCTGCCAGTCTGTCATCTGTTATGAAAGTCCTGCAATCTCACTTTCTGGAGCTGCAATATTATACCCAACTGTTTTCTAAGTCTCAGTAAGTATTCTGTTGCTTCACCCTTAACATTCTCAAGATATACTGCCTCTGTCATCTGCTCACTCATCTGATATGGCAATCTTCCAAATACACATAAGTAAGAAGATAATTGTGTCATGGAATTAGCAGTATTGTTCATAACCATCTGAATACTAGGTAAATCATCTTCCCGTCCTTGTTGAATTTCTTTCAACAAAGGAGCCATTATGGTTGACACTGTCTGAACATTTCATTCCACTAAACAGATCGATTGGTAATGACCTACCGGGGCATACAATTGTTCTACTTGCAATAGTTCATACAGCTTCCTAATCAATGTGCTTGTAAATGCTGATCCTTGGTCAGTGAATAATTGTATAGGACAACCAAAGATCGATATCACATCTCTATATAATATTTGTGCAGTCTGTATAGCCTCTGGACTGTCCACCTCTCTCAATATGACATATTTGGTTAGTTCACACACTATCACCAATATGTATGCTTTACCTTCATGATACTGCTTCATCAACTGGGGCACTAAGCTTTGTGGGACTGCTAATCTCAATACTGGAATAGTCTCATTTGGTCGCTTTGTCTTAGGTATCTATGTGAAATATAGAATTCCACCACATACCTCAAAATCTAGACTTTTGACTATCATATCTTGTGCCAATTTTTGATCATCTGGCAACTCCTCACAGGTCAAACATCTCACTATTGGTTGTAATACTGGATCTCTTTCCTGTAGTTCATGTATATATTTTGTTCTATCCATGTGTATTCATGATCTTTAGTAGCTTTGGTCTTCTGAGATAACTGGCCTAACAACAATGTTCCTTTCTCGGTGGTATAAGGAAAACATGGGTCTTCCAACTTGGGACTTCTCTCTCCTAAACCTGTCTTTCATTCTAGACAGCACATCAGGTACTACATGATCCTTACCAGCCTTATGTGTCACTCTGAAGTTGAAGCTTTGTAGATACATTATCTATCTAGCTACTCTGATTGGACATGGGTTTGCCTTCATCATAAATTTGAGTGCGGCATGATCTGTTACTATTTCAAATTCTACTGGTGGTCTCAAATAGTATACTTTTATCTGTACTGATCATATCACTGCCAAAATCTCCAGATGTGTGATTGCATAGTTTTTCTGATACTCTAGTAGAGTTGGATCCATACGCAATGGGTCTTTCTCTTTGTCTTTCAGAAGGCACCTTAGCTTCATGATTTGTGATTTGCCCGACCCACTATTCTTCAGGCATTATCTGAGTCAACATATGAGAAGTCCGTGCTCTACTGGCATCTGCATGCAATCTATATAAGCATCCTACTCTGGGAAATGCCAATACTGGAGGGCTTAGCATGCTATCCTTCAGTGACTGCCAAGCAGCATCAGCCTTGGCATCCCATTTGTATTCAGTTTGTAATCTCAATAAATCAGTCAATGGTCTAGCTATTATACTAAAGTTTCTTATAAACTTTCTAAAATAAGACAGTGATCCCATCTTTCCTAGTCTTCAGTCGTTCTAGCTTCTATATTGCTTGTAAACGATCCTCTGACACTGACAGTCCATCCTTGGATATCTCAAACCCTAAATATTTCAGTTTGCTTAATCATATCTCACATTCACTAGGTTTGAGTTTGATTCAGGCTTCTTGGAGCCTACTAAATAGCTCAGCCATCAACTGATGCTTAACTGTCTCAGTTGCTATTAGCAGATCATCTATATAGCATGAGACATGCAAAGGATTCATGTTGACTAATACTAAGTATATCAATCTAGACCACACAATCTAGAGTCCCATAGACAAACGTTTGAACTGGAAATTTCCTAATCCTGTAGTAAGTGCTGTCGAAGGTTCACTTTCCTCAGTCAACTCGATTTGGTGAAACGCCCTATCTGCATCATAGCTGGATATGACGTCTTGGTTCAATCTCTGGAAATCAACCATAAATCGATGTTTTGAATAGATATCTGTAGTGCCTTTGACCTTTTCAGCAGGTTCCTGAATCAATATTATCAGAGATGGATATGGACTCTTAGCAACTTCTATCACATCGTCTTCAAGTAGCCTATCTAACTGGGCCTTCAGTAACTATGTTTTCTCAGGGTCTAGCCTATATGCTTTGATAACAAATGGTGTTGCTCCGGATTCTAATTCAATCTTGTATTTGATCAAATCAGTGAGTCCTAATTCTGGGTACTCATCACAGACAAAACATGACTTGTATTGAAGTAAAAGTCCATGTATCTTTTCTATCTCTTCCTCTGTCAGTGCTTCCTCACTAATATTGAATAACAAGAGAAATTTCTTGTCGGCTCTGTTAGTGATTCTTCTTGTTCCTCATCGAAGGGCTTTTGGGAATCTAGTAAAAGTTCCTCATGAGCATCGTGATTCTCTACAGGCTCCTTTTCTGACGTTACATCCGTGACAGCTGTGGGACATGTGAAAAAGTAGTGTATGTTGGGACAGGGGCACTATTTGATTATCTGTTGATATTAGTTGGAATGTGCCCACGACAGTGTGGGGCTTCAGTTTGCATTCTTCTTCAGTCAGATACAATATTTCTATTACCATGCCAGTTGGCTGACATACGGTTAGGATATTAGGTGCTTATAATTCCCTGTCAGCCACATAAACAGCAGATTTGAATATCACTTTCTTACCAATGGGTATGTTTGATGAAACATTACACTGTATCAAAGCTTGACAGTACAGTGGAATATGGGTCAACTGTGATACTCGCACCACTCCGCACTTCAAGACACTCACCTCTCCATGAGGGAAATTTACATGCATGGAACAGTTATTTGGAAAAAGAACTCCCAGTATGCTTTGATCAGTCAATGTGTTCACCACTCCAAATTCTTACAGAAAACTTCGGCCATACATACTGCTTGTCCCATGAATTGACTCCCATCGTCTGCCAATACACCTTTTATTTGACTGTCAAAATTTTCTCATATAATTTTTCAGTTCTTTTTCATCCTTTCATACATGTCCTTTGACAAATAGTTCAATGCAGCACCAGAATTAATCAGTGACCTTTTTGTTCTCTTTTGGCATTTTCAGCATGGCCGCAGCTGAATGGTCACTGTTAATTTTTGTCCATAGCAACTTTACTGTCAAATTCTACATTTTGGATGCTCTCACTCTCTCATATATTGAGAGCTCCTCCTCCTTCCCAGAGTGTTACATCCGCTCTCTCCTCACAATAGCACAGCTCTATTCTGCTCACAACTGCCCACAACTTCTTCTTGACCAACTCCTTTATGTGCTTCTCCAACTTTCCATGATGTCAGGTTAGATATGATTGGTTGATAATACTTGACCCATCCTTGACACTATGACCAGACATCACCCTAGCATGTAATAGACTCTACAGTGCCATTTGGCGACATGCATCTGGACTACTCATTCATCATCATTTGGCAATGATGTACAGCAGTATTATCCGGACTGCATCTATTGCTAACTACAGAGCCTAAATTCAAATGACCCTATTCAAATCTCAATAAATTTTTCCTCTCCACAACTCCATCCAAATAGTGTCTCTTAAACTTGAACTCTGTTTGCGATTGCTGTCTGCAATTACATAACCTATTCCAGTCCTGATGTGATACCATAATTGCTTGATTAGCCAATAGATCAATAAGCCATAATTGCTCGATTATCCAACACATCAATGACTTTTCAGTGATAGATCAATTGGAATACCTTACATTACCCTATTCTATTCATCATCGAGTCGTTTTACCACACATGAGTCTTATATAGTCAATAAGGTGCTTACAATGGTACATAGACTTCTTACAGTATTCAGGCTCATGAGTCTTATATAGCCAATTAGGTATTGACTATGGTACACAGACTTCCTACTGTATTCAGGCTCATGAGTCTTATATAGCCAATTAGGTATTGACTATGGTACATAGACTTCCTACTGTATTCAGGCTCATGAGTCTTATATAGCCGATTAGGTATTGACAATGGTACATAGACTTCCTACTGTATTCAAGCTCATGAGTCTTATATAGCCAATTAGGTACTGACAATGGTACATAGACTTCTCGCAGTATCCAGGCTCATAAGTCTGATATAGCCTATTAGGTACTGTATTCAGGCTCATGAGTCTTATATAGCCAATTAGGTACTGACAATGGAACATAGACTTCTCGCAGTATCCAGGCTCATAAGTCTGATATAGCCTATTAGGTACTGACAATGGTACATCGACTTTTTACTTCATTCAGGCTCATGAGTCTTATATAGCCAATTAGGTATGGACTATGGTACATAGACTTCATACAGCATTCAGGCTCATGAGTCTTATATAGCCAATTAGGTATTGACAATGGTACATAGACTTCTAACTGTACTCAGGCAGCTCATAAGTCTTGTATATGTGATAAGATGCTGACAATGCTACACTATATCCAGGCTCATCAAGTTTATATTGCTGGTAGAGACACGAAAGATGGAATATCTTTCCCATCGTATTCAAACCCACCAGCCTCATATAACCGAAAGTGTTTCGACAATATGTCCTCTCTTCTCACATGAATCAGGCTCATAAGTCTAATTTGGTCAATATGGTAATGACAAAAAACGTATTCAGGATGTGATAGATCCGAGGAGATACCAACCAGATGCCTTATCCTTCTCTTGTTATTAAGCTGCATGACTTTTATATAGGCTGGAAGGTACTGAGAGATCATACCAGTCCCACACCGGTTTTTTCTAGCGTCATACAGGATGATCAACCACACTTTTTTCCAGATCAGTAACACTTTCCCTGACTGATCCCAAGTATATCTACCGACTTCAGCATTATCCAAGAAATCACCCTTCTTTTGTTATCTCTTTTACCACTTCATCAATCTCCATCCATGTGGTTGAATCATGAATTCCCATATAAGGCCCGTGAGCTGTGATGAAATGGCTCATGGCCAGAACCTATTCCTCACTACAGTTTGCTTTTCATTTCATCCA